>JAGVSQ010001058.1:0-13189 GCA_022683975.1 Rhyacophila evoluta | reverse complement strand
TGTCAATTTAAATCATTTTTTTAAATAAATGTTTAAATATGGCTCTCTGGCAACAAAGCGTTCGGACAATGACACAAATTTTATTAAATACGTTATCTTAAATAAACAACAAAAAAACACGCCTAAAATCACCTTGACAGAATTGCATTAAATTCAGTGCAGCGTTGAACAAATAATACTCATATTTTGAATAAAATATTTAAAAAAAAACATACAAAAACCAGTTAAATCTTTTATAAATATAGCGAGCTACTTTTTGTTAAAATTTAGCGAAAACAATAAAAAGTTTATATTTATAAATACCAACATAAACAATTTTTATTTTAAGTTTATTTTATTGAAAAAAAATCATTGTATTTGCCAATATCGGATACATATTATATTTTTATTGGAATTTAATCATTTTTGAAAAATAATTCACATTAATTTTAAAACATATCCGGCCTAGCAACACATTGATCGATTTTTTTGTATTCGATATTGATTTTTTTATCTCTATTTAAATCATGAAGATTTGACTTGTCGAATATTAATGACTTATTTTAGATACACAAGTGTTTAAAATTATATGCCTAGATTAAGGGTCGATCAACATTTTAAATGTAGACTGAACCGTTCCAAATTTTTTTTAAATATTATTTAAAATCAGAACGATTTTTTTTCCTTTTAATAAGTATGTGCCATAAAATAGAAATAAATTCTACCCTGCCCTCTTTTAAAATGTGCATGCAAGGAAAATATGTGATGTTACATTATTTATAAATTTAAATATCATTATGACTATGGACACTCAAAATAGATTTTCGCATGTGACCTAACATTCTCTGTTGATGGGAAATATCTATGGTATTGTTTTTATATTAAGATTACAACTATTGGACAGTTTGCTGTTTTTTCTGTGTTTTAATTTTTCAGATGATACGTAACTGTTGCAGACTACGAAGTATTTAGTATATCCCATAATGTATTCGTAAATTTAGTATGCAAAGGATTACACATTCGCAAAAATATTTTCAACGGCATTTAAATTCATACTTTGCGATGCGTTGCATAGAATTAAGGATCTACGAAGTAATTTGATCGAACATTTAAATTCTAATTTATATATTCAGTGCCAGGGCTGGCTAGAGGTTTTGTGGGACCTCTGAAAGTAAATTATTACTGGGGCCGCAAAATATAAATATTGGCAAAAATAAAAATATAAAGAAAAATATATTTTAACGTTAAATAACAAATATACATACATGTTATATACTCTATATAGAGAATCGCAGGAAAAAATATATTAACTACCATATTATTTTTATTAGTAGTCAATTATCATTTCAACACGTATCAATTACGTAAAAATATCAACACTAACTACTAACTATATAACTTCTATTATTAATTTTACCTAGAAATTTGAATTTTTGGGGACTTTTTAAGTGTGACACTTAAGTTTAGGCCCTGAAAAAACGACGTCTGAGCCTGATTTATTTAGTAGATAGATGTAGTACAACGAAATATTTCGATGAAAATGATAATTTTACATGCATAGACCAAGTTAAATATAAAATATTTATTACCCAATTAAAAGTAAAACACTTAAATTTACGATGTATTATAAAAATTCTACCATTAAATCAATCATTAGTAACGATCATATTCTAAAAGTTGCTTCGTTATATAGTATTTATCTTATCAATAACCCACAGCATTTCCCAAATATCGATCATTATAAATTAAACATTCGTAAACTATTGATTTATATCCCATGTGTAACATGCAATATGAATAAAATAATTTATATCTTTTTTTGACAAAAAAAACAATTATGATAACCCATCAATTTAATGAATTTTCAATAAAATTATGTAAAAGAATGCACATTCTATACATTTAAGACATAATTTTAGTATGCATGATATAATTTTATTTTTTATTTTTTATTTAACTGAACTGAAATATTCCAAAAGGATATTTAAAAAAAAACTTACCCAGCCATTTTAAATGCAGTTTCTCTTAGATAAAACGTGTATAATATTACTATCACAGATATAAACAGTGCTTATTTAAATGCTGTCGGTTTTGAACCGTATAATTCGTAAAACTATCACAGAATTAACATGCAAATATTTGCATTCGATATCAAATTTCTAATAAAGTCGACAAACTTTAAAATTCAGATGGATGTATATATAATTTAGCCAATTTCGCAGTGGAGAAATAAAACATCAAAAAATATCGCCAATCTCCGCACGTGAGATATTCGTAACTTGCGATGTTCAAACGACATTGATTTTCAAATTTTGTTCCATTCTTATTTCAAAAATTTAATGGAATTCAAATAATGACATTTCACACTTTGACGTTTACGCGCCAGCCATTTTTAAATAGCGACCGTTATAAATTTTACTTTCTGTTCACTTTCAGCCGGCTGAAATTTACCCCGCACATGTAGATTATTTTACGATCCACTCAATGTCAGTTTATTAAATCGGACGCTCGTGCTGCGATTTGCCTGTTGCGACTGTGACTGTTGATATCAGCCATGTGCGTTTAAGTTTATAATAGCTCTCCCCTTCCACTTGCGGGACAGATTCGAATTGGAAAGAAATCAGATGAAGATCTGTCATGCAATTAATCATGACATTACCATACTTTTCATTCAATAGTCATTTATTTTAATAAAACCAAACATCCCCCACCGTGGTTCAATGGTTAATCCATGAACTTTTGAAGAGGACCATCAATATAAGAATACAGGTCATGTTTTTATTTTCTATGGTATGATTATCTTCTATTAATAATAATTGTAAATATTTTATCAAATGATGGAGGTTTTGAAAATTTGGTGAAATACCCACAAAAATTCCAACCTAGCGGTCTTGCAACTGGAACAATGATTTTTATTCACGTCTATAAAAATCTACAAAGACTCTTTTTCTCGTGTTTGCTTTTCAATAGATAATATTAAATATAATAATATTAAACATTTTATCTTTTTTCTAATCACAGATGTCAACTATTTCAAATATTACAGTTGCCTCAAACAATTTGCTAAAAGATATATCTATATATGTGCGTAATCGATAAAATTATCATTATGTAATCATTGTCATCATTTCTGCCACGAGCGCAACCAAATGTATGTTTTGACTACGTCAAGTATTACTGAAAGTTACTTTAGATAACCTTTTTTCTTCTTCTGTGTAGTCCAATCACGCCAATTCTAGCCACTCCTTTTTTCTTCCGGCTTATAGGCACCCTTAGGAAACCTTTTCCGTGGAAGTAAACCATCCATAAATAAGATATGGCATATAGAATTTCTCTACTTTAATATACTAGATAACTAAATGGTGAGAGCATCACTCTATGATTTATGCAGTACATGGTTGAACTTTCCTAGCACAAGTACTGTCTTGAAATATGACTTCAGAAACTCTTTAATCCAACGCAGTTTCAGCAACATCTAGACTCTTTGTTTTAAAACATACAATTACAAAATGTATAGCTGATTTTGCTTAATTGAGCCAATGTTATTATGGACATCTCTTTATGGGGCCGAAATGTTCTATTCCTGACGTATACCCATTAAGCGGAATCAACTGTACAATGGAAAATATATTCATATCGTGTGGTCAACGTGCTCTATCTGGAGGTAAATCTTTAAGAACCGAGAGTATAAATATATGTATTTATTTAACTCAATCGAATGGTACTTATTTTACTACTTAATCGACTATTCGTACACTTATGTTCATAATACATTTTAGATTAACGCCACTTCAAAGTATAAATAAAGATTAAAGAGCTGAATTATTCATTGTTACATATTTGACGGGAAGTGTGAATCACATTAAATAAAAATTATTGGCAGGGTTAAAAAGAAAATTCAAAAAGTGAATTGATGTTTTCTTTATAATAATAATGTTTTCTAAGAATAAAACAACAAGACAATGTAACATATTTATGATATCAAATATATAATATTTTTTATAGTGTTTAATTATTTGTGTTAATATGTCACTAAAGATTGCTTCCCACGACGACGGCAAATAAGCACAATACTTAAAGGCCTATTACACTACACAATATGAAGTGCTCTTACTGCAGAGTGGGCGTGGTCTCTTGTATGCGCTTTAAGTGCCTAAGGCTTATTACACCGCACTTAGTAAGGGTAAGGGTACCTTGAAATTGTGTAGTGTAATAGGCCTTTTAGATGTCTAAAGCAGTGCTTTGTAACTGTTGTGCCGCGAGACGATGTAGGGTGGCGCATTTCTACAATACCAGAAAAACATTAAGAATAGATTTCTTACTTTTTTTTCTTGTGGTGTTCTGCGAAGTTTTGGAAAAAACGTCAAGTGTCATGTGAAATATAAATAGTTACGGAAAACTGGTCCAAAGATATATTAATTATGATTTTTATTACCACCTCCGCTCCGAAAGTGGTGCATATCGATGGACCTTCACTCAAGAAATTGAGTATATGGATCTCCGTAATGTAAATTATTTCGACAGATTTTTTCACGAGATTAGAAGTCGGTCAATTGGATATGCATCGTTACATATATTTATTTTAATCTTTAAAAGATGTGTGAATTAAACCCGCAACTTCAGCCACCGAACCGCGCGTGCATGTCACCCAGCGACTGTATTTGAGATAGCGGTATTTAAATCTGTATAATGATGCAATTTGATTATAGAAAAGATTAAACTTACTGTGTGCAGAGCCGATTTAAGGTACCGGCAACATGATCAGTTTCGCGGGGTGCCATGTGCTTAGAGGCGCAATCGATCTTCCAAAAAAAGAAAAAATGAAAATAACAAATAAAATGCTATTTCACTTTGACATTTTTAAAATGAAAAATAAGAGGTTTATATATATATATAAGAGAACTACTTCAATGTAACTTAAAAATGGATGATCGGTAACCAAACGTGCGGTTTTCACGTATTAAATTCACTTTTTTTTTTAATATTAATCGACATTAATGTAAGGATACGTTTTCAAATTATATACGCATTTCTATTGTGCTGGTTTTTTTCTTGTGATTTAAAAAAAATATAATTATAGTTAAAAGGGGCGCCGAAATTGAACAGGGCGCCAGTAACCATAGGGCCGGCCCTGACAGCATATATAAATCATCAAAAGAATGAAGTAAATAGTGAATGAATATTTGCAATTTTTATCAAAATATTACAATACTTAATATGATTGTGTCTAAAATCTACAATTTGAAAGTCCATTATAAAATGATTTGCATATTGTTATAATTACTGTAATACAATTGTTATTATTACGCATCGGAAACTAGTTAGCTAGAAGAAACCACACAAAAGCTGTTGTCTGCCAAAAATTGAGAACATGTCTAAATATCGTGATCATTTAATTTGGCGTTTCAGATGTTCCACGAAACAGCACCACAAGTGGCAACTCACAAAGCTCAAAAGAGCTTTTTATTTTCCTATGCACTCACAATACTTCACTATTGTAAATTTAAAAGCTATGTACAACTTTAAAAGCTTTCTCGATAAATTTTTGAGACAATAATATATTAACGTCATGTTTTTAGTTAGACAGATTCTAATCGAGATAAATATAAAATTATTTTTGTCTAAGTTCACTCTCAGTTTAATGGATTATAGCCAAATTGGTATCACCACTGGCAAATACGTGAATATTAATAACATAGTAATAGTCGTATTTTAGTCTTATGGATGATGAATTTGACCGTGTCCGCTCCAAATATGAAGCATTTAGATCTTTGGCAAAAAAATTCTGGGCAAACAGAGCTTCCCAACGGGCGAGATTTCACATATTTTTTTGCTTGCTGAATGTTATTTGGAATATTTCGTTTTTTTTTGTTCGCTGATTTTAATTAATTTTTTTGCATTAAAATAATTTATTTTTTGGGGGACTAAATCTAATTTAGGAGGGCGTGATATAAACAATTTTGGAAACCACTGCGGTGTTTTACAGAACATACTGTAGTATAACCAACTGAAGTTCACTGAAACCTCAACTGTTTTAGTCACTAGTCTCTAAATGTGTAGAATGTAGCTTTTCACAATGTGACGGATCTTACACTGCAGAAAAAAGCATTACATTAACAGCTACTGCATGCAGTAAATGAATTAAAAAAAAAACATATTGACACGGTTATTGTAATGACCAGGCTAGAATGATGTTTCAATATTGCCAACATATTCTAAATGGTGAAAGATTTTTTGCCAAGTCACTCATAATTAAAATCAACTGTACCGACAAATACGCTAGATTATAAACATAAAAAAGTGATATAAACTTGCTAGTACATATATATTATTACGTTTGACGTCAGCGATAATAAAAAATCCACACGGTGGTCAGTAACTTTTTATTTTTCTCTTTTTTATACCATGCTCGCTCACAAAGTGGAGCACATATATAGTGTAAACTCAGCAGTGACTTTATCCTCTATCAAAATATTTTGTTCTACATAAATTTTTTCTTGATCGACACTAACAATAGTGATGAAATCATTGGGACTTAATTTCGATGAGTTGATGAGACAAGTTCAGAAAAAATATGGACCACACCAATTGAAATTATAAACAGCCACTAGAATTATTAATATGTTTTGTTCTAAAATTGGATATGGAACAAATCAATACACTAGTAATATGTTATTTTGTGGATATAGAACAAAAAAAAATCTTAAAACTTCCTTATTTTACAATTTTCTTAACTTTTTTCACTGGCTACATGACAAAACAACCCTTAACAGTAGTTTAACACAAAAAATAGTAAAAATGGTATGGGTCAACCAATATTCAGCTAGCGGATTACGTTTATTTCCTCATAAAAAAACTTTTGTTCTTTCGCTTTGTTTTTATACATTTTTTTTATTTCATCTTTTTCAATTTTGCACCCCTTTAATTCTTACGCCTGGAGCAGTTCGCTCCAACTGCTTCGCGGTAGCTACGTCACTGCTCTTACTTCCTGATCAAGTATTGTTAAAAATGAAACTATTACCTCATATCGTACATTTCTCGAATCTTTTAATTAAATTGTATAAAATGTTCGTACATGATTTTGGTTTTTTTGTATTTAATTGTAGGTACCTATTTTTAGATTATAAAATGTGAAAGTATTAGTGTGAAAATAGCGACAGCTAAAACTGAAATGAAAAATAAACATATTACGAACATCCTGTTTGGATGATAAAGAAATTGAATCTGTTTAGTGGTATAAAAAAACACAGTAGTTATCAATTTATACACGACACACCCTAATACGAGCCCCCAGAATTTAAATAGCCCGACCAATGAAAGTAATTTAAGCTGATATATTTTTTACGAATCAATCAATCGATTTCAATTGAAATGTGACGCCATTTAATACTATTTCTGCCTATTACGCAGTTGTAAAATTTCCGAATGTAAAATAACTGATTTTATTTTTGTAACGCAAACCTGCCGACAAAACACAAACATCGACGGCTAGCGATAACCAAAATAAATCAATAAGACGATTTTTAAATGATCACTTTTGTATAAGGTTAATAAAAGTGCCCCCCTCAATAAAGTGAGTAAAAGAAGCAGACGGGCAATCGATGTTGTTTGTTTTTTTTTTTGCTATGCGAAGGTCTGCGAGCAAATAATAAATTATTTTATTGATGAGACAGTATCAATTATTTTGAATCAGTTAACATGAATATTTGTACCCATTTCCTCTATTTAAAGAAATCTTAGAGTTTTCCATTTATCTTTGACACTCAATCGCAATATAGAAACGATTGCGTCAACCATTTAGTTTCTTCAGTCGCGTTTTCTTTTTAACTTCCGATACTTTAAAATCAACGATGTTGTGATCTTGTCTTACATTGTTTTCTTTGAGGATTCTATGTCTTCTGTTATACACCTTGCATCCTCGTAAGTCATATAACCAGCAGTGGCGTAGCTTCATATTCAGCGTCCTGGAGCTTCTTTTGGCTCTTGCGTACTGATATTATGGTAGCGTAGTTGATAGCGTGCGCACCTAGTAATCCGGGGAATCGGGCTCGATTCCCCATTCGTCGGATTTTAAAAATCCAAAAATACATGACTGGGTGGCCATTGTATTGAGCAATTGTCTGACAAACAAGTCTCGTAAAAAAATAATCTGTCAAGAAGTCTTCACTTTGCGGAGATCCATATACTCCACTATCGGAGTAAATATCTTCACACTGTTAGATTCATATGCGCCACTTTGGGTGCGAACATGGTATATAAAAAAGTCTTCTAGGTTTTCCTTTCTAATTTGACGCTCTTCCACTATGATTCGTGTGCCTGAAGCAACTTCCTCAACTGGTCCACAGTAGCTACCCCACAGAGCAGCATCCTTAAACTCAGTGATTTCTGAACTTTTTTGTGACACGGACGCCTGAATAAAATAATAATAATCCACAGCCTCCGAAAAAAAATATAAAAAAATGATTCAAGTTGCTTATGATTTCTCATTTTTTTTAGCTCGCGTTTGTAAATCGTTCGCGGACAGCAAAATTAATTTTAAATTGTCACGGCCCCCCTCAGCGGTCGCACGGACCCATTGGAGTCGATACGGACCACTTTGGGAACCACTGCTTTAACATCGTGTGGATAGTACCCGACCATCTCTTAAGAACGTCGCCGGCCTTGCCAACCACAGAACTTAAGCAGAATAATTTTCTATAAAATATTTTTTTGATTTATCAGCCAACCCCAAAAACTTATTCATTATTTTTAAAATCTTCGTTGCAACTGCTCTCTGAGTTATTAATTGTGATAAGCTACCCTAACATTTCCACTAGTTCTTCTTCGTTAAATGCACGGTCTTCCAATAATTTCTTTGATATATTAAATATCCAGGTCATCGAATCTTTCCCCACCAATACCACGACAAATGTCAATTGTCTTTTCGTATTCATCTTGTATTGATGGCCCAATAGTTTCTTCGGCTATTACTTCTAGCCACAACTTTTCCAGCAAGCTTTTAAAGTCTAATATCTGGTCGAATATGACGATTTTTTGTGTTGGCATGATCTATGGGAGTTTTTTTAACATCGTGTTAAATAAATCGTATTATCCAAGAACATATCACAATTCTTCAGCCGTTTTATATCAAAAACGCACTGTATAAGTACCGTGTTACACGAGGTTAGAGTGTATACGCCTGCATAGAGGAAAAATCCTCATCATTTCCGTGTTTAAAAGTAATTCATCGTTAAAAATAATATTTTTGTAAAAAGTAAGTTTTCGTGTTCTCGAATTAATACCAAAATATTGAGTTGAGCTTAAAATTAAATCAATTACCATTCGTTACTATTGAATGTGAATTCGTCTGTATACTAATCTGAAGAATTTTCGGCAAATATTTTGACAATAATTCGCGTGTCCAAGTTAACATAGTTATCACCTGCCAAATGTCACATTGCCAGCTGGAGAGTGTTTATCTTTCTACTTAATTTTCAAAGTTTACTGACGTGTATAGTTGTACCATTTTGTTTAACAAACATATCGATAATCTTTGAGAGGGCGATAACAATGAATTTCAAGTAAGTTGCCCATGGAAGTAAGCACTTGATGTATGTTTACGAAAATTATTCAAGTATGAATAAAGATATGTGAATACAGGAAATACTATGAATTAATCCGATTACCAATTGTATATATAATATTTAACTATCTGATCACACATATTATACAGTGAAACCTTGACGATTAGGGATTCCCAAACTTTTTCGGGTTTAAACGAGCGAAATCGAACAATATTGAGCTTCTTTGTAAGAATTGCCAAATAGGAACTACATTACGGCAAAAGATTTCCAAAGTGAACTTATTCCACTCTGTCAAAATTTAAATGAGAACATTTTTAAAAAGTGTTTTCTGTATAAAATAACCATATAACATGTTTTTTGACATAATGGATTAAGTTCACTTTGGAAATAGTCCCCTCAATAATTATTTTATACAGCGCCATTCATGTTCAATATACCGATTACAATAATATATTTTTCATGGGAAGGGATTATCATCCTTTCACGGAAACGGAGGATCATTTTCCTTTTATTTCTTATAAGAAAAATAAATCGTTTGGTATAAGGATCTGGAACGAATTAAGGAACAAAAATTTTCACGCCCAAACAGGACTTACTCCAAGTTAGATTTATTCCAAAGCGGATATATGTATGTATACCGAAGTACCACTGTGCTTTCCATTCGCCTATCAAACAAGATACAAATTACTAATTAATTAAACTAATTAATTTTTTTCAATACTAATTAAAATATAGATGACCTAAAGATAATCATAAAATTGCAACCACAGATTTAGGGTAAACAAATTGATTTTGCTCAAAATCTTTTTTGTTTAAATTTGATTCATCAACGATGAGCAGAAATATCTGAACAGTTATTTTCAGGAACATTTTATAACTCCTGCGATACACCCATTCAGGGCCGAGCCGTACTGTTGCTCAAATTTTGCATCGTACAGAAGCGCTTGAATACGGTGAGCGGCTATTTATAAAAAAAATCGCTTAAATGAATTTGTGTGGCTCCTTCCTACCCATGGCGCGGGCCGGCACCCATTATACTAATGATTTGAATTCAAAAATAGATTAATGATTGTAAGATGTCCTGTTATGTAAATATTTTATAGTTATTTGGAATATAATAAAACTAAATGTACAGCTATTTCGTTGGCAAAAACTTCCCATTTCCATCAATTTTCGACGCGTCTGACATTGTTTGATTCAATTGCCCTTGTGGATGAATCCTTTCAAGCAAACCAATATATCATTTTCTAATTAACTTGTGTACCTAAACCAACTGCTGTTTTCTGGTTGAGGTTTGTTTATTTGGGAAATTACTGTGGCGTACTCATTCAGATGGATATCATTGTTGAAAAGATCTTATACAATATGTAATTTCGAAGAGGAATATTAAAAACCATATATTTTTAAAGAATCTGTTAAATACTATAGTTTCCTATGAAAATATTAAAAATGTACTGAGGTTCTTTTGGTAATTTTTAAAAATTATGACAAGAGTTTTGTCCTAAATTAAAACCAGATTATATCGCCATCTCTGTTGCTGTTTAGTCTCTATTGGATTGGTTTGTCGGATAGATCAACTGTCAAATGTTTAGCAGACAAACAAGAAATTTCTTTTAAATACATACAAATAAGTACACTCAGTTTCCTCAGCTATTTTTTAAAAACCATATATTTGATGTATGATGAAAGAATATAATAGAATAGTCTAATATATCGTATAAACAATCTAATTAATTAAAAACACGTTTTGTTTTTGAAATTACGGATCGTGAATAATCGATAAACCAATCCTGTAAAGACTGTTTGTTAAGTGTACGCGGTTTGATGCCGGTGGACGCGGGCTGTAATCCTACAGCTGCAAAGGGGTTTTTGGAATCAGATATGCAGGAATGAATGCCTTATGGATTATTTGACAATCAAAGTGAAAAACAATTTATCAATGACATGTGCGTATGTGCGTTGAGTGACGTTGGTATGTGTAGTAGGCGGTGTCGATCCCTTATATGAATGATGCCATTACGTCACAGAAGGGAAAACAGGGAACGTTCTAGGCAGCTAGACACAATACCTTAGTCCTTAGTGTATGAAAGATATTTTGGGATTTCGCCTAATACCTATTTCCGTCGGCATTTATTCATTTCTTATACTTATTTTATATTGTTTGATTTTGCATAAATAATTAAAAAATGATTTGGATAGCTAATTATAATAATTGATCTGGCAGATTTTGGATAATTTGAATTTAAAACAAACATTTTAACTGGACGTTTGAGATCCAGCATCGTGACTTTTCGCACAGTAAGGCCGCGGTCACGATAGCAGAGCAACGGTGACAGAGATGCAAAATAGCTACACTTAGGTGAGTGAGCAAGTTTGGCATCGCGACAACAAGTTGTCATTGCAACAACTTGCTCACTTGATTACTCAGTATAGTTATTTTGCATCTCTGTTTCGGTTGTTTTGCCGCCGTCGTTTTGTCGCTACGGTAAGTCAATCACACGCCCATTATAACCTTCAAATCGCCGGCAAATGAAGTAAAAATTAATCGCTATGTCTCAAACATATGAAATAGTCAATTTGGCTTACACCGGTGGCTACATTCCACAACTTAACACGTTACAAAGTTGTTTTAAAAGCTGCACGCCTCTTTTTGAGTTGCCGCTAAGAAAGCTCGTGCGCAATTTGTGAAATGAAAAAGCCAAGGACGTGATTGATCGATCGGGAATTTATTGGACGAGTTTGCAATTATTTGGGCACACACTTTGTCCGTTGGCGACAAGTGTGGATGGCAATAATTGTTTTCGTCAATAATGTCAGTTATCTAATTGGAATTTAGAAGTCGTATAACTTATCATGGCTATATCATTGTACTTTTATATACTACGTAACAGCATAACTATTTTAGACTACAGTATGATTGGTACCTAAATAAACACTACCGAACTTCCTTGCTCATAATCGAATATTAAATAAAATATAGTACGGGCGTAATGCGTGTTTGTATATTACACTATAATACAGAATTGGATATTTCTTTGCTGCTGCAGACGAAGTCATGATTAGTAAAATCGTTTTTAGGGCTCGTGATTATGTTCAGGGTGGTGGCTTACTATGAAGTAAAAATGCGGTTGCACCATGCGGCATCATGTAAAGGGCAGCAAAGGTAGCGAAATCTATACAGATGTTCGAAAATCATAAACTATGTGCGGGCGCACATATCATATTGTTGGGCGGCGAAATTATCTAAGGAGGCGCGATATTTTTGAACAACCTAAAGTGAGACCTAAAAAATCTAGAGACCAGAATATTCCTGAGTAAGTGAAAAAACTTTTTAAGCTCGAGACCTAAAAGAACGAGAGAACGGAATTTTCGGGAGGAAGAGAAAAAAATTTCACGAGGGGGCAGATATTTTATAGACTTACTGAGAAAATCTACCCACGGCCCTGATTGTGTTGGTAATAAGGAGTTTGCTTGGAGCTCTATGTTTATTGACATCACCTATTAGTGACGTTGCCATGGACCAGTAGATAAATCAATTACACTTCAAAATCAAACCATCAATTCATTTCAAAAAATTTATAAAAACGAAAAGCTTTTAAATTCTGAATTATTTAAAACTGGTAAACTTCCATATGTGAGATCACTGT
>JAGVSQ010001057.1:0-32008 GCA_022683975.1 Rhyacophila evoluta | reverse complement strand
TTTAAATAATTTAGAATTTAAAATCAATTTCCATCAGTCAAAAATATTAATTATTGACATAATTGATTTAATTACCGCATTAATCCGAGGTAGGTCTTGGCTTCAAATAATAAGTAAACTTTCTCTATTTATGTCTATCGAGTATGCCTTGCTTTTTTAAGGTTTCACAAAGACAAGCATATATTTTGCTTTTACCTCATTTTGTTGGAGATGTCGATTGATTAACATTTATTATTTTTCAGACAAGTTTATTTCTCCCTGCACTGTGTGGCTCTGGGTGCATTACTCCTCCCTCTCCGCAGAAGTGTCAAGCCAGCCAATTCACTCAACGGTGATGCCAACCATACCAACGGAAAGGTTAAGGCCGGTTGACCCTCAATCGAAGCAGCGAGCTCTTACATCAAGAGTCCCTATTGCTTGGTATAAGGCACCGCTAATAATAAGGGTACAATCTGTTAACTGACTCAAGATTCGATTGATTCAAATTAAACTGATTCAAGAGTGAACTGACTTACGATTCAACCGATTCAATATTCCACACGGCCAAAAATTTGTGACAAATTTACATTGCAGAACAATATTTTAAAGTTTTTATTACAAATTATCAAAACTGTATACGTTTAGTACAAAAGGTAATTAATGTCTACTTCAAAAACTATAGACGAGATGATGTACGGTAAATTTATTAATGTTTGTATTATCATATATTTAGAGTTAAAAAATCTAATAAATTAATATCATAATATATTTTCTAGTAATGTTTATTTTAAATTAGATTCTGTTAGATGTTGCCATTTGAAACAAAAATTATAAATAATCATATTAGTTTTCCAGATACTAATAAGTTTGTAAAAAATTTCAACTGATATAAAATGGTATTAATCAACATAAAATCTTTTCTTGTAACCATTGATACTTTATCATCTTACTATCCAAATGCACAAATTGTGCGAAATAATATATTCTGAAATAAATGAACTTGTTAATATTCTACTTAAAATGGTTAACATGATATGGTTTTTTTTTTTATTATAATATGTAAGATTTAAAATGTCGCAAAACTTAAATTTACATTTTACAGAGTGTCAGAAATAAATGGAGAAAAGGGTTGAAAATTTTATAAAAACTTTTAATAGATAGATTTTTTATATGCGACAAGAAAAAAATATCAGAATTCATAAATTGGAATTTAATGCTGTTTGTTAAAATACTGTCATAATATAATATCAATACTGAAAGTTTTATTTACTTTTTATCATCAATCAATAGTTTTCTATCCCTACAGAGATGTAGACATTTTCCACATTTTCTGTCACGTTTATCGCATTTATCGTCACATATCTAAAGGTTTTATACAAGACTTATAGAGTTTATTTTGCAACAATCTTATATACTTAAATAATTACACACCAGTAATTTAAAATTGCGATGATGTCACTGATTCAAATCCTGGGTGTCATAAATTTCTTATGTTTTTTTTTTAAATTATACTATCATGTGTATTTTGATGGATGGCATTGGTTGTCATTTTATTCCTACCTTGTTGTGGCTAAAAAGTGCATAAATTTGGAATATTGCTGCGGCTATTTTTTATAAAAAGTTTTTGAAGGTTTTAAACATGAAAACTTTCAATTAATGAGGTTGTTTTGTTCTTTATGGTGAATTGTTTCTCCTATTTAATATGTAGTTTTATTATCTATTAAATCTGACATTCAATATTTTTGTACTTCTCAATGTAATTTTGAGAACAATATCGAATGGACACAGCATAAATAATTTTATAAATATACAAAGAAATTCATTTGCATAATAAGTGAAACGTGAAAAATATATCACCGAGTTTTAATTGATTTATGATTTATGAAATATGATGTTATATAAATGTGAACAAGTTAAATTTACGATTACGATTACGTGCATAGTTTATTTAAATCATTAATCTTATTCAAATCCTTTTAGTCTTGATGAATTCTTTTTTAATGAAAACCATCAATGAAGCTTTTTCATTATAATGCTTATAAAATTCCTGAGTGTGTTGTGACGATAAATGAAAAAAATACATTATTATTAGTGTTTTATTAAATGGTTTGAAGCAGTAGTTTCATCTTAACAGTGTAAAGCAGCGTTTCCCGACCTTTTAATACTTGCGGAGCGGTGAAAATGTGATAAATATTTTGCGGATTGGTAACCGGAGGAATAACAAATATTATTAATATAGTATTTTGTTTATTACTTCCTGATCTTAATTAATTTAATTTTAAAACAGTAAGAGCAGACAAATAAATAATATGAAAAAAAAAATTGAAATTGAAATAATCAGAAACCGATCAGTTAATTAATTGTTGATGAAAAAACTTCTCATATTTTAAAACGGCAATATTTAGTCTTAAAAATTGGTGTAAAATATATTTTTGCTAAAATAGTTGACAACCGTGGTTTCAGTGTTGTTTTAGAAAGAAGAAATGCTACGTTAATATCCAATTGGTTTCTCAGCTATGTTTTTTTTTGTTGACACTGTGACTGAAGTCTCCTCGTGTGAATATGTAATCGAAAATGTGGATAGTAATTTAATGGCTTTGTAATGTAGTAATTGATATTCTTCTTTCATTGGTATTTCAAATCAAGACATACACTTAAACTGAAAATCAGTTTCTAGTTGATTTTGATTAATTTTTAAATGCTCATTCAGGTAGAATGATTGTTGCCCGTTATAAATATAATAGGCGACAACCATTTGCTGCTCAGCAGAAAATCACCGTGGATCGGTGCTGGTCCATAAACCGGTGGTTGGGAAACGCTGGTGTAAAGAACTAAAATTAATTACATCGTTTTTACAACACGAGTTTGTTTATTAAAAGAAAATAATTCCAATATATGGCTGAAACTACTGCTGTGTCAAGTTCCGTATTTTATGAACTATTTATATGATATTTTTGAAAGACCACAATAGTATTTTAGCATAATAGTTTTGTTCAATTTATTGGCGATGATCAAAAAAGACTACTTTCAAATCGAGCTGTCATAGCTATTATAATACAAAACAAAAAAAGTCTATCTGAAAAATGATTGTA
Source organism: Rhyacophila evoluta (assembly GCA_022683975.1). Classification (NCBI taxonomy): domain Eukaryota; kingdom Metazoa; phylum Arthropoda; class Insecta; order Trichoptera; family Rhyacophilidae; genus Rhyacophila; species Rhyacophila evoluta. The sequence continues at coordinate 28,937 of JAGVSQ010001057.1, read as the reverse complement.
CGTGATTTGAATATATTATTGATGTGTCTAATTAATATTTACAGTAATGTACATATCACTGACTGTATTTTGGATTTCACGTTTATTAAAACACGTTCTAAATCAATGTGTTAAGTAGAAATTAACTATCATTGAAACAATGAACCGTTACAAAAATTAGTATGTATTTATTTTTGTTAAATCTTTAAAGCTGGTCTCGTGAAAACACGTCAAGCATATTTAAACTAGTTTCTGGTTGTGAACTAAAATCCGATATCTTGTATAACTGAATTATTACATAGTTCATATTATCAATTACAATTCCTTGTATTGTATGTTTCAAAAGTAAATATTGATCTGTAATATATGGATGAGATATTCCTGAGTTGTATGGAATGCTTAAGCTGGTTCTTTAGTTGACCACATCACCAGAATATTTATTAATTGGAAAATATTATGTCTAGATAGCCGTATTTTCATACATACATACAAGTTTATATTTTTTATATAGTCGCCTTCAAAACACGGAAAAATCAGGATTATCTATTGGAATGACATTACAGAATGTAAATTTCTTCCAGCACTATTATGTAAAATTACATACTGTGAAAGCATTACATCTATCTTTAAATACCTGAAAAATGAAATTGATAAAGTTAAATTAGATGACTCTCCAAAGTGATTGCCAAGTAATATACTACTTATGTATTGAAGTGAAAAATCATCACTTTATCTTCTTCCATATCTGTATGGCCACAACATAGTACTTCCAAATCCTCAGTTAATCCTTATGTATTTTTGTGGGTACCAAAAATAAAAATTTACATGTAACAGATCAATGAATTGCTTATTATGGTACCCACACACCTACAGTCCACCAGTAGTCTGGGGACTGTCAATCTAAGATGATGATTAGGATTGTAGCAGGCCATAAATCAGTCAGTCTGCGTCAACTTTTGTCGTTCTGATCAATAGACTTATTGTTGCTTTAGGATTGGTTCATCAAATAGACGAACCGTTAAATGTTCAGAAGATGAAAAACAAATGTCATTTAAATACATTTAGATAAATACATGAAGTTATCTGAGCTATTTTTTTAAAGCCAAATGATTGATGTATTACGGAGGAATCGAATTACAGTATATAATATTGTATAAACTATCTAATTAATTGAAACACATGTTTTTTAAATCACGCACTGTGGATATTCGACAAAACTAATCTTAAAGCGATGTTATGTTACATGCCATGCTCATGTGTGGCCTGCCTCAATTCTAATCATCAGCCTTGGTCCCCGGGCTGTAGGTATATGGGTACCATTACTAAAAAACAACAATAATTGTTCTTTATTTGTGTTGAATGTTTGATGACTATAAACAAATAAACAAATATTAAGACGTACATCAAACAGTATTACCATTTGAAAAATGACTTGGATTGTAATAATATATAAGTTTATTGTATAATATTATAAAGATGATAAAATAGTATTTGTATAATGTATTGAGCATGTAAACATGTTTTATTTTGGTTTAAATTTTGTATCAAATACGGTCGATTCACAATGGAATGACGTAAAATAGTGTAAGTGAGATGGTATTTTTTTATAAAGTTGTTTTCATTAATAATATTATTGTATATCGAGCTCCTATCTCTATGTGACAATTCTACATATCCCTGTTTTTTGATAACAACCGTTTTACCCCCTGAGAAATATAAGACATAACTTTTTGAAATGACCAACTTGATAAATTGCATCAAATTTAAAAAAATCTAAATTCCATAGCTTCAGATTTGATTAACTTATAGTCAAATAAAAAACAATTGTTTTTTAGTACTTATGCAGCTATAATTATTTGATAGTTTAACCAGAATGCTAATTAATTTTCACGTCTGGGTAACGTGATGCTACTGATGCCAAAATGTGTATATCTTGTGAAGTTATTACGTGCAATTATGGCATTTTCTTGACAAATGAATATTTTAAATTTGAGTAGCATTTATTACCAAGAATAATTTTAATACTTCATGTGAAATTACATTTTTACTTTCTTAAACGACCATGCATTGTAAATGGAGCATGGGTTTTTATAAATAATTTTGATGCATTGAATTAGTTGAATTATTATTTTCATTACCATTTTTAATGAGTTGGCTAATTAAAATCACAGGATAGTTTTTATTTGGTGGAAATGCACTCACATTCTTAACAGAATTTTTAAAATACATTTTCGATTAGAACTGGCGCATAATCTTCTGCACATATTTCATGTTATGTATACCAGTGCTCCACAATCGCTGTGCCGCGAGACGATCAGGGGTGTGCCATAGCGCATTTCACCACTGTAAGAAAAACATGAAAGCAGGAAAAATGTCAAGTGTGCCGTGAAAGATTAAAGGCTGCGGAGCACTGATGTATACCATCACTAAGTCATTGAAACTGATACATATCAGTGTTTAATGCTAGAGGCTAGAATGTTACACCTTGACCAAAAATAATGTTTTCTTTGTTTGCAAAATCCTCGGCGAGTATAGTCATAATTTTTGGGAGACAGTTTGATAATACTAGATAATTTTCAAAGAAAATCTTTAATACAACTATATTATGCATTTAAAATGCGTAATTTTTATATGATTGAATTAGTTTCCCATCTATGTCTTTATTAGCTATTTGAAAAAAAAAATAACAGATTAATCTGCTCTTCATGAGCAAGCTTTCTCATAATTATTTATTTCTTAATATGTTCTTTTGTTATGAATGAAAGGTCACTAACAACTTTGCCATCTTTCAAAGCTTGCAAGGGACATTGATTCAACTGAAAATTGCAAAAAGGATTTTTTTAATTTTGCCATATCATATTTGTCGCCAAATATTTTAATCTATGAGTATGCTGCCGAAGCACAATGCATATATTTGTATATATGATATTATATTTCCCTCATTGATATTTCTAGTACAAGCATTTTTACTGTCACACAAATCTTATTTATATTTTTGAATATTTTGTTTGAAATATAAACGAAATCTTTATATTGATGTTAACTCTACGATTGTTTAGTATATTTGGACAGCTTTTATTTTTTGACGTTGGATCGATTACATTTTTAAAAAACCAATTCCGAGTTTATCGTAAAATCATAAAATATTTGTGTTAATATACCCAATAAGACTGATGTGTTTAATTGTAGTGAAAAACATAATAAAAAATACTAATGTATGTGTATAATTGATGAAGATGTATAAAATGACTACTCATGGCTTATGGATTTGTTCCAAATCCATCATTTGCATTTATAACGTGTTGCTGTTTCAAATTACTTGAAAGAAGTGTATTTGTGTTTGTATGGCTTCAATATTTCCACGATTAAATGTGGTAAATGATTCTTTTAGCTATCTTAAAAAAACCATATCTGTATTTATTATTTTTTAACTCTTTCCCTCCCAGTGTTGAGAAATTGCACATTGATATGTAAATGTATAGAATTCAGCAGTGGAAAGGTTAATTATAACAATGAGATACTTTTCTGAGTTTCACATCATTTATAGCGTATTGTAATACGAGTCCTAGTACAGAGAATTTTGCATGAAAGCTTAAACAGGGAATAAATATAACTGTACATATTAAGTCTTGTTGATGTATTGATTTCCTAAACTATGAATCATGTTATTTGACACTACTGTATGCTCCATATCTAGTGAAGCATATGACTACGGTGTGATGTTTTCAAAAATCGTTTTGTCACCTGTGCACCTTGTCAATTTATATCTACATCCTTTAGCTGAATTGGTTTTATGTTGTATTTAGCGATTAGATTTGGCATGACTTTTTCATTTGTGAGGAATTCGTAATACTTGTCAGGGTCTACTTCATATTAATACATTGTGAAGTTTCAGAAGAAGTATTTGTTTCACCTGCATATGGTTTTTTTAAGCCTCAAACATTAGTAATATGTATTAATTCATAATATTTTGTTGTAACTATTGTAATTAATTTATGATAATAACTCATTTATAAAAAAATATATTTTATATAATAATTAGTTAATAGGTGACTTACCGTTTGATATAAATGTTTATTAATACTATAAAAAATATCTAACACAAAATAAATGCATAATTTTAAAGATGATTGTATTTCTTATTAATTTTTAGAACGGAAAATTCTAAGGTATTAAATTGTCAGCGATTTTAAATAGTTTAAAATTATTACATATATTACAAAATGGAATATTTTACTATAGCAGAGGTGAAAAATGATAGTTTTGTTAGTATTTATGACAAATTTATTATCTTATTATATACTGTGTAGTATAAGATTTTTTTAACATTTCCAATGTGTCTTCTGCTTTCTGTGAATGTTAAACGAAAACTAAAAATTATTACAAATGTTTTTTAGGCTTAACCGAAAACTGAGGAAAAAATGTACAAATTAAATTTGTTATTGATTAAAACTATCAGCGAATCAATAAATTCGAATTTATCAATGTTAGTTGTGCTATATTGTGTTTGCAAAGTTTTTTTTTTTACAGAAATGTGATTTATCAATGTAATATTGAAAAAATAATGTATGTATTGTTGCCAGCTTATTCCTAACCACAGACAAAGAATATTTCTTATGGTTGTTGATTCAGACTTGTGTCTTCCATTTATAATTGTAGACTATTTTAGTTGTTGCATAATAATCAAAGCATATATATACGTTTTGACATTTTTCTTTTAATTTTAAATGAACAATGCTGAAATCGTCTGAATTATGAACGGCACAGTTTTTGGCATGTTTATGAATTGTTTGAACTTACGTGCTTATTATATTTGAAACTTGGTAACTATAATTGTTTACAAATAATAATTCTGTCTGTAGTTTATTCTGATCAATTATCCATTTAAAACATTTGTCGGTTTAAAAATAATTTTCCAAAAAAGCCGACGACATTTAGGAAAGAGGGTATAACTTATTTTTTTATTGTTTGTAATTAATATATCATGAATTTTTTTTTATCGGTAGCCTATGGTCATACAGTATCCTTGAAGTGTGACCGTATTACAAGATTTTTTCAAAGATCAGAATCATTGCTATTCAAATTTTTCAGCATATGTAACACTAGTAAGTGTGCAGTTTTGTGTTTCTTTAAATTGCGACTATACTTAATGATTTTTTATTATTCTGTTATTTAGTTATACACATTATTGTATATTATACTCTTTTTTCTAAAGTCTATTCAATATTTATCTTGTTTATGCTTGTTAAACAATTTTAATGCATATGGGAAAATGCGTTAAGCATTGGGCTATCAGTTCTACAATGAATTTGTTCTATAACGATAAGTTTACCTTTGAAGTTACGAAAAAAAGATGGAAAGCCTAAAAAATCTTCCAAGTGAATAAGGCGTGTGTGAAATTATTTATTGTCATCGAATTTTAAGGAGGCATTTATAAATTGATGTTGACCATATGTGTTGAAAAGAATAGACACCATGATGAATGTAATGATTTATTATAATAATTGAACAATGTTTGTACAATAAAAGCACAAATATTTTGTAACACTTCTGTATTTTATTTAACATACATGTGCCCTGGATCGGATGACATTGATGGCTTCTCAAAATGGAAGTTTCTTCATGCAATAATTTACATTATACAATTCTGCATTTCAGACATATATTAAATCTTTCCTAGCCAGTGCATGGTGGTTCTCTACATTATTTGTTAAGCAGAAATGATGGTTTTTATGGATAAGCTTGCTTGAAGTTGTTCACCTTTCAAATATTTTCATAAATACTCATGAAATGATATGGAATATAAAGGTCTTCACCCATATTTATTAAATCAGATTTATTTCACTAGAAGCGTCAATAAAATGGCACTTGTACATATTGATGGGTTTTAGCAAGTATGGGATGTCAGAAGTTTATTTTCCATGAGTGATTGCATAATTCATGATTTGGAAACACACCATACTATGAAAAAGTTTGAGAAATGAATTACTGAAAATTATGTTTTGAAAGGAAATAAAAATTTGCTGATGGAACAGAAATTTATTTTAATTTCCATATATTTGATAATATATTCGATATTTTATAACAATGTTTTAGTGCATCATTCCTTTTTTTGCAATACCTTCAATAATATAGATATTGAAAAAATCATATGAAGAAAGATTAAAGACTGTACAACTCATTTTATTATTGTTGACTTTAATATGAGATGACAATCTGCTTGAATAATAAATAAAATGGTATTTAAGAGATTTTTAGTTTAGTGCAATTACTTTATTTTTATGCATTCAGTCGCCAACTGTTGAGCATTACATCCTCTTGAATTCAGAGAGTTAAGATACATTAAAGCATTATTTTATAAGAATAAGCTGTAAGACATTTTCCTGCATGATAAACAATGGAAAGGAAAAAATTACATGCTGACTATTGATTGCTTTATTGGTAGGAGATCAAGCTTACAACTCTGAAGGTATGATTTAAAGAAAATGTCATATATATTGGAGTCCGTAATGCCTCTTATAGAAACAACATTAATATAGATATAAAAATAATTTATATAGAGTTAATATTTAGGCTTTGGCACTAGAAATACTGCACATGTTACAGAAGCAATTGCGAACGCAGCACAAAAGACCTGGGATGTCTCCCGTCTCCTCAAGTCTCTTCGCCAATTCATCAAACACTGGCAGGGTAGGTTTTGTATCCAGTACTAAAAGAAAAAAATACAATTGAGTTATGTATCAATTACATTATTTTTTTTGTTACAATAGACTTTTCAGTCTTCAAATTTATTAACCCATATCAAACAGTTATCACATAACTAGTGTTCCGAAGACGGCATTTCAGTAAATGAAAATGGTGACAGTTGACCAAATATTACCGTAATTATGTTCAAAAGTTCTCGACTAAAATCACTTAATAACATTAGTCTCAGTATAAGATAATAAATAAAAGTATGCATATTAAGGAGATTTGTATGCTCTATATTCGAAACGAACATGATTTAAACATTTAAAAAGAGAATTCCGAGGCCAGTGTATTTTCAAAATAATATGAAACTTTATTTTTGGAACAATATTTATTTTTATGTCCACTCTTATAGTTTGTAAAAATAAGCATTTATTAGTCCACAATAATTTGTCATCATAACATTTTTATACCACATGAGAAACAAAACAAAAGCAAATGAAATAATTACTCACGTCTGAACGATTTGGACGCCATGTTTGCCGCAATTGTAACGGAATGATTGTTAGTTCGAGATTTCTTTGAGCTGAAGAACTTAACAAAAACAGTGATCTCTGGGGAGTCGGAGTTCACTTCTATGTTGTAATACATCTTCAGATGCTCCTTATAATAATCTCTCGCATAAATAAACGAGTTGAATGTATTTTTTACTTCTTCGATAAATAGGGTTCGATCTGTAATCAATATTAATTGTTAAATGACTGCATAATTAACATGTGTAAATAATTAAGGGTTTATCAATAGTTAGAATGATTCTTTCATAATCGCACAAATTTGAGAGGGTTAGAGGAGTTTGTCTGCAGAAGCCAGAACCACTATAGTCTGCACTGTCATGACTATGTTAAGACTGAAAAGATTAGAGAATGTTACTAGAGGACACTACTCTTGAAATTTGAATTATTTATACTATTTGTGGATTTAATCATTGCGAGTTGTCTAATACTCTAATGCATTAGGATTAAGACATTGATTGAAATTGTAAGTAAAGTGTGATTTGTTATTATGTGATTTGACTGTTTGTTACTTTTAGAGTTTGTGACTTTGTCATGAATTATGAAATAAATTACATCTCTATACATCACTTATTCTGTTGAAAACAGACATGCATTTTGCTATTTAGCCTTGCATATTTACTGATTCGGCTCTTTCAAAGACTGGAAAGTTATGTCGTAACTAGCTTGTATTATATTGGTTTTTAGTACGTGCCTTCATTTAAGCCGTGTATCTCTAATTGTGTTTCGTGAAGTCGCTTTCTTGTTATGGACATAGATTCGTTTATTTTTTCATTTTCATTGACAACTCTCGTTATATCATTTTGTAATTTTGTTTTGTCATTTATATATTTTTGGAGGAGACTTTTATTATTCTCTAAAAGATGCCGTTGATTCTCTGATCGACTTTTAGATGCATGCTCCACAGAAGAAATATAAGAGCGAATGTCCTGCTTCAAACTTTCGACTTCATTGATGTAATTCATTAGAGTGGATTGATGCTTTTTTCGGAACATGTTCTCAGCCACCTGAAAATGGTCCCAATCTGTCACATTTTCAAACTTAATGCAATTTTCCGACATCTTAATTGGTCATTTATCGTATCAGGAAATACTATAATAATTTATGTTTTGATCTAAACGTCAGTTTAAGCTTAACGAACTATTCAAACTTCAAACTACCGTTGCCATAGACAGCATATAAACAAACGAAGCAGTAAAAACAACATAACAATATTATATTGCTTGGTATTCCAACTATTCATTGCTTACTTTGTACAAATTCTTCAATTTTATTATAAAAATAGCAATAAAAAAATTAATTACAAAAATGTGAAATTTCAAGTGATAAATAAGTAAAATCGTAAATTGTAAAGGAAATTTATATTTTTTATCACTGTACATTCTGGTAATGACATTTAATTTTGTATCATTTAATAGTAGTCTATGAGCTTAGAAATAGTGACAGTGACATTTAAAAGTCGTGTAGAGTGTTTTGACGCTCCTATGAGCTGTTAATATTATTTGTAATACAACGAAAAGCGATGACTGAAGACAATATTTATGATCTAGCATATCGAGGGTGCTTAGATGATATACAAGAGTCATTAGATGAAAACAAAGCATTACTAGGAAAGCCGGATAACGTAAGTTTGAACTACATAACGAATAAAATATACAAGCGATTGATAACTTAGTGTTTAAGTGCACCGATTATCTAATTGAATATATAATTATTGAATTTTTGTTACAGAGCGGAAGGCTACTGATTCATTGGGCAGCAGTTGGTGGAAATGAAAGCTTGGTTACATACCTGATAGATTCTGGCAGTCCTATAGATCCCGAGGAAGATGCCGGGTCGACTCCATTAATATTGGCTGCATCAGCCGGTCGTTTAGAAGTTGTTAAAAAATTGCTATCGCATGGGGCGAATTCAAATCATAAAAATTCTGAAGGGCATTCGGCATTGCAGTATGCATGTTCGAAAGGGTGGAAAGATGTAAGTTTATTTGAGTGAAAATGAGTTTAATGTAAAATATTACGTTTTATAAAAAAATATTGAAGCCCTTTCCTATTATACATTAATATTATAATTTCCTGGAAGTTCCTCAAAGGATATCAATTTAGAATCGTTTTCGTGACCCATATTTTTTCATTTAAATAAACTAGATGTTTGCAATAGTGTATGTGTTGATTGTATGTAAACAACTTGTTTTCAGATTGCTCAAGAATTGATCAATCACGGTGCTGCAATCAACGTGATTGATGTCCGAGGTGCAACACCTCTACATAGAGCTGCTGCCCAGGGTAGGATGCCACTTGTTCAACTCTTATTAGACCAGGGAGCTGCGCTGAGAATCAATTCGCAAGACACTGCTGGAAATACTGCATTGTAAGAAAAATCCATTTGACATTATTATTATTTTACCATGCCTACCCGAAAGTGGATCATATAGATCTACACGGTGTGAAGATATCTGCTCTGATTCTCGTCCGATTATTTTTCACAGTAATTGGTTGTCAGACAGTTGCTCAACCCAATAGGCATCCAGTCATGCATTTTCGGATATTTCAAAATCCGAAAGATATGGGAATTGAACTTACATTCCTCGGATGCGAGGCGCGCATGCTAACATCTATGCTACCAGAATCTTGAATAAACTTTAAAATATCAATTCTATATAGAAAACTATTAAATAAAATTGGTAGCACAGTTTTTATGTTTTTTCCACATTTGTTTTCCATATTCCTGTTGAGATATATTTAAAATTTATCATATTTTTTTAGAAGCGTATGTCCAGTAAAAAAAATTCTTACAGGTGTATACGGGCAATAGTGCCATACACTAACGTATATATATTTATTATCAATAGTTAATTCATTTGACACACTGCGTAACTCGAATTGTGTTAGGTATTCATTGGTATGGCACTTTTTTGTAAATGTATCGCATGCTAAAATTTTAAACTTTTCTTATTCCATATATGAGAATATGGTAGAAGAAGAAGAATTTCATCTGCAATTCTTATATTTTGTACTTATCTCAATTGGCAGTATTAAATAATACTCCAGTTGATTAACCCAGTAACGTTAATTAATATACATAAATTTTATTTCAGACATTTTGCATGCGAAGAGGAACGGGAAGAAGTAGCGGCAGCATTAGTCAAAGCTGGGGCTGATATTCGATTGGAGAATAAGGAAAAGAAAGCTGCTTTGGAACTATGCCCCTTTAAAATGGCTAAATTTCTCAATGATTTAAAATGACAGTATTTTATTTATTAAAAATAAAAATAAAAAATGAATAAAAGGTTGTTTTACTGTATTACTCTTTACTCACAGATATATATTATGTTTCATATAAATGTTCACCGTGGTTAAAAAGCGAATGTATTTTTAGGTTCCGGAGTATGATAAAATTCTGTCTTTAAAAATTCATTTCGATTTCCTGCCTTTAATTAAATAATATATTTTAAATAAATAAATAAAATTTGTTGAGGTGGTTGTTACAGTCGAATCCCACTGTAGCGAATAGTGAAATAATAAAATTCATAGAATAACAAATATATCATGGCGTATTGGAAAAGGTACATACCGTTCTATTATACATAGAACAATCTATTTCAACAAAGCAATTACTCAGTATAATGAACATTTTTTTCGTACACTTTATTTAACATAATTTGGCAAGAAAAGTTTTATTAAACCTAATTAGTGAAAAAAATAAGATAATTGATACCAAAGCATCCTCTGAAATAATCCGTTTATCATGGAGGTCGATAAAAGAATTCATTATTACTAACCACTGGACAACATCCGAGATAGTAAAAGTGAAAGAAAAAAATTAAAATGACCCTGTTCTGGAACTTGAGAATGAAATCAAAGAAATGTGGGACTTAACAATTATTGTTGGAAGTTTTGAAGATTATTTCAAAATTTTTTATCACAATTGATAACTTAACATAAACATAATGATTTACAAATACCCACGGTAGAAGTTACAAATAATAATAAAATAAATAAGAGTGATGAAGATGACAACGATTCGAGGCCTTCATTTTCAAATGTAGTTCCAAAGATTTGATTAAAAAACTATGATATTATTATTGTCATTAAGCGCTAAAATTGACGAATGTGTGTTTTTTGATATTTAAAATATTTATTATATTATAATTTTCATTCTATTATATTATATTATAATATGGGTACATATTATATCACATAAACATATTATGTACATCCGTACTGGGCATACCTATGTAACAATTCTTTATAATAAAATTTCAGTATAACGAAAAAAGGGGTGGCCCTTAAGTTTGGTTAATAAGGGATAAGACTGTATAAGTTTATCAATTTATTTTTTTGATACCCATCTCTAAATGCGCAATATGGCCGCGCACGTGCTAGTGGCCATTAATAGGATAAACAAACACCTGTCACTTTGACATTTCTTCTATTGCTACGACATAATCCCATGTTTTTTCAAATATATCGATAAATCATTGAAAAATGATTTCAAAACTATTGGAAACGTTTTCGTTTCCCATTTATGAATCCATTATTTACATATTACTGCCTGGTATTGTCTTGCTGTGCATTTTTAATTGGTGGTTTTCGGAAATCATCGTTGCTTCGAAATACAGGTCGAAAGGACATAGTTGGAGAAGTATTCAATTGAGCAAAAGCATTCCTTACAATGTATTGGTTTGTATCCTTAATAAATTTGTGTTATATATGTATGTGTAAATACATCTTTTATAACTTCAACAGTCCTTACTTCAGGCATGCTACAGAGAATCTTAAAAATCTACTCAAGTGAGCAATTCGTGAGAATTTTATACGGAATGTAAATGTTAATGAAGAGATTCCTACGTAATATTTTCGATTCTTGTTCCAAATGATGAATTATTCTTGTAGGCATACAGCAAAACAAAAAAATATGTCTGGTTTTTGAACTTGAAAGAATAATACTTAATATTAGATTTTTTTAAAAATACCATGTCCGCTCTTAAGGTGGAGCATATAGATCCACACAGTGTGAAAATTTACACTTCAAAAGTGGAGTATACGGATTTCCGTAATGTGAAGCATCTTGACAGATTGTTTTTCACGAGAATTGTTTGTCAGACAATTGCTCAACCTAATGGGCATCCAGTCCTGCATTTTTAGATTTATATAAACCCAACAGATGGGGAATCAAACCCGCGAGAAAGAATTCATACTTTATTAAAATTAACAATGTCCCTCGTGCTACATATGAGCGTAAAATGATATTTTATGTCACGAAAAGTGAAAAATTTCAAACATTTTTCAATTATATGAAATGAATATTTACTATTCTTATTGGCGTGAAACAATGGTATTTTCACCTGTACTTAAATTAGTAGATACATGTTTATGGTTTTTTATGAATCTTAAGTGTCAACCAATCATTTACTTTTGCTTGAAAAGAGTCTGGAGATGTAAACATTCACAGTGTAGAATTGTATTTTAACAGCTTATTCTTATGAGGATTGCCAAATCGAATCTGTAACTTTACATAAGAATAATTCAAAAGCACTGTAATGGGAGCCAATTTTGTAGGTTCTTTTGGTTTTATTCTGTCAGAACACTTATGCTATTATGGTATAGAAAAACCCCTTGGGTCGCAGAGACGGAAAGGCTAATGAATGATGTATTTTAGTGCTCAGTGTGCGAGAGACTCATGTTGTCTCCGGTCGGTTACTATTGTGAGAGGTGTGCAATGAGCGCATGCCGTGGCTGCCGGAGAAATGCCAATCGCAACAGTTCATGCAGGGTCACTACCTCTTCGCCAAAGCAACCCTTCACTCACAACTGGGTTAAAGGTAAACATGATATTTTATTTCTTGGTAGATTTTCTTAGTTTTGCAACATATAATGGCTCCATGAATCATTCATAGAAAAATATTAGAAGTATTACGATTCGATTACTTTTTTATTTGATTCTAAGAAGATTTCCATAAATTCCATAGAATTGGTGACATCTTTCAATTACCGATTGAAAGATCCAGACTTTTCTGTTCTTGGTACTGAAGTGAGGCATGCCTTAGTATCAAATATATACAAAAATATAGGCATGTTAGACTTGACAATAGTATTCTAATCTACACTGATCGAAATCTGTGGAAAATTTTTCTTGGGTGCTCTACGTACTTTGAAGGACACTCAAGTTTCATTATGTTATGGCTAAAAAGCATACTGTCTGCTCTTGTATAGTTGGTGCAGCTTGTGACGAGTGCGGAGTGGGTATAACAGAAGACAAAGGCTGCGACTATTTTTGCTGTTGGTGCCAACGTATCCAACACTGTGCTTCTGGACTTCCTTCTCAAGTTGAGGTTATTATTGTTCATTTCTGTGATTTTTGATAAGAGTTTGTAAGATGCGAGGCTTACATTCTTCTTGAAAACTACATGTGGGTCACAGATGGTGTACAGAAAAGATTTTTAAACAAAAATTTGACATTATATGATTGTATCAAAATAGATGATATTGGTAAATATTAAATCTTATTCAATTGCTAGAATATCACTTATTTTTTAAAAATTTATTTAGGTGTGTGACTTTGGCCCATATCGCAATATGGTTTTGCCACCGACTTCTGTCAGTGTTGACCGGAAGGGTGTGGTGACTATCAAGCCTCCCGATTGGCCGGATTGGCAGCCACTTATTGTTATTGGTAAGTGAATAGATACTTTTGTTTGTGAAACAATTTAAGGATAATTCTGTGGCAGAGCATTGTGAAAATGTGTATTGTTGACTTCGATTATTTCATTAGCAGTTTTCTTTACCGACTCTCAGATTTTCTCATATTTATTCTCAGGTAATCCCAAATCAGGTGGGCAATCTGGCGATGAAGTTCTTTCCTTTTTCCGAGGCTATTTGAATCCACTTCAAGTGGTCCGACTGGGTAGAGCTGGACTGGCTACTGCCCTCCGGTGGATTCCTTCCAACGCAAGGGTTCTCATCGCAGGAGGGGATGGGTCTGTGGCAGCCGTTCTCACTGCTATCACAGATGCAGGCATCAAGGTATTCTAATTAATTTTTCACTGTTGCAATCACTGATAAAGATATAAACGAAGTGTAATCATAAAATAAGTCGACACTTATAGTGCAAATGTTGGTTATTGTTTCAATTAAATCAACGTTCCATCAATCACTACTAATTTCATATTTCATTAAATTTCTGGTAATTTTAATTCCACCAATTTTTAAAGCGGCTTCACTGTCATCTTCTAAGACTCTATTCATTGAACAAGGTTCATAGATAATATATTATGTTTGTGAGTTTATGATGAAAATAGTGGGTTGGAAATTTTTATCTGTTAAGTTTGTTTGTATTGATATATTGTAGCCTGCTCCACCAGTTGGGATACTGCCATTGGGTACTGGAAATGATTTGAGTCGAGTCTTGGGATGGGGAGGGGCATGTCCCGTTCCACTCTCTCCGTGTTCACTCTTTGACGACATCAAGCAAGCCGTACCGCAATTAATCGACAGGTCACTTGATTATTTCTTATCTTAAGTCCTAAAACACTCATCTAGGCAATGAATCCTGTGTTGAACATGCTTAATTTGTAATATTTTAACATTCAATACCTGATTATAAAAACTGTAATTAGTTGCAGTCAATTTAAAATCTTGTTTCCAGTATCGAAAACACTTATAAAATTATTAAACTGATTTTTATAATGCTGAATGCAAGAATTTACACGTATAATTTTTTCATGTTCCAGGTGGTCGGTGCGCGTAGGACGCAGGCAGCTATTTGCGTATAATTACATTAGCATCGGAGTTGATGCACGTGTTGCCTTAGACTTTCATAGAGCACGTCGACATCCTCTGTACCTTTGTGGAAGCCAAACCATTAATTATGTAAGAAATACGTGTTTATTTAAATTTTGCTTACTACGCAGGAGAAGATAGAAGACCATTAGTAACATCACAAAATGTCTCTCAATATTCTAAATTTCAGTTGCTACTTGCCTTTCCGTATAGCATAGTGAACACAACGCTTATGAAAATATACTCCCTAAGATATTGATTAGTGTGCATTATATTGTGTGCAAATAATATGAATAATAATATGTAGTAATAATAATCAGACTCTTGTCCTATGTCCTTTGTATGAACTAAGACTATTTTTGTGAAGATACTGGACCTAGCTTGGCCACATATTGTGGATGCATCAAAAGAGTCTTAACTAAACTTTCAGCTGTATTTCAGGATTCCAGAAAGCTTTCAAATACTATCTACAAGTTAGTGGTTTCCAAGCTTCCTGTATCTCTGCCCTCCCTTTTTCATAAAAAAATGTTGCATTATCAGTCAATTCCCCCAACTCACCACTAGTGCATTTGAAAATGATTTTTTAAGCAGCTTAAGGATTTAAAGCCATGATCTCTAATGTCAAAGCAGACACGATTATCAACTACTCAGCCACTGAGGTCATATATATTCATTTATTTAGCTTGAGTCAACCAGTTAGAATAATTTTTAATGTACTTTTTTTATATCAGTTTCAGTTTCTATTTATTTATTACTTACAGCTCATTTATTTATTCCTGGGAACTCAGCAAGCCGTCTCACAAGATTGTCTAGGACTCGAAAAAATACTTGAACTGACTCTGGATGGAGTAGATGTTCCGTTGCCTTCACTCCAAGCTTTATTACTTTTGAACATTCCATCGTGGGGCGCCGGTGTAGATGTGTGGAGTGAGTGCCGTTCAAATTTTGTTGATAAAATTATAACATTTAAAACAATCAAAAATTTTATATTTACGCTTATTCTCAGGCCAATTATAAACAAAATTTATGTATGTAGTTATCGAAATGAAAATTTATAAAATGCCATATTCTTACATGAAATAAAATATATATTATTATGATTTTATGTTAAATAAATTCCATTGTAATCCTATCTATTATTAACTTAAGTGTAATTATTACTTTCTGATTAAAATTTAAGATGGCGGTGCAGACACAACTGTTGCACCACAGAGCATCAATGATGGACGATTCGAGGTGCTCGGAATTACTTCCTCGTTCCACATTGCTCAGTTGTCGATTGGCTTATCACAACCTATGCGATTAGGCCAAGGATCTACAGCAACAGTAAGTTATTAGATTCTATGTGAGATACGGAGAGTTAATAGTAAAATAATTAAAAATTATACCACATACTTGAACGGGATACTATTACATACCAGATTTGCATTGTTGTTCTGTTCAAAAAGACTTGAAAAAAACATTTCAGACCAGTAGAATGTCATTCTTGTTTCACCATATCTGTTTTTTGTGTGGGGCCACTTGTGGGTCTCCAGGATTCACTGTCACTGGTATTCCTTAACTTTTTCATATAATATACACCTTGCGGAAAGTACCAGATGATTTTTCATTCCGCCAGTATAAAGTGGTTGGAGGATGCAACTAAGATTTAGGATTTCAAGAGATATCTGCAGCATATTTCCAAGTCAGTTTCAGCATTATTGACCGACTACCAATGAATTCTTAACACCTTATTCTCAGCATTCTATGCGAATATCTGTTTTTCAAAACTCACATAGCAGAACCAGCAGAATGTATGGATTAAATAAACAGCCAGCATTGAGTTAAATGTGGTTCCAAGGCGAATACCGATGTCATTTTTTGTAGTTGCCATCTTCCGGGATGTGTATACCAACATTATCATTCACTCTTTTCATGATCTATATCTTTCTAGCTTGTGCATATTGGCATTCTTCACATTTATTTTATTATATAATTAATAATATAAAATAATTGATAATAGTTATTTTAAAATTACAAACTATTATATAGAGCTGAAATCATTCGCTATGGTATGTCTGTGAAAATACACTCTCAGTGTCTATTTTTATTATTGTTACAGATAAAAATGAAAGGAAAAGCACCCATGCAGGTGGACGGCGAACCTTGGGAACAAGGTCCTTGCGAAATAGTGGTAGAGCAAGCTAGTACTGCTGTCGTATTAAGCCGGAATTCAACATTGTCAAATTCTTAATCCATTGTACTCACTCATCTATAACATAAGCATCCTTTGTGACCGCGCTCTTAAACAGTCTCAAACAGGGGTCGGCAAATCATGTGGCTTTTGGGGTATGTACGTGCGGCATGAATTGTTTGGTTTTTTCTTTTATTTCGCCTTGTTTGTTCTTTAATATAATTCGTCGAATATAATTTTAAATTTCTAGTTTTTTTTGCTCTTCCATGCTTTCTTAATGGCTCTTGAAATAATTGTAAAATGTTGTGTTACTCATATTTGGCTCTTTTGGTTGACGATCCTTGGTCTGAGATATTATAGGAATGAGACGGAATTGGAAAGTGTAAAAACATACTCTATAATTTAACACCTCAGATAATTATTGCATAGTGTAGTCAATCTCATGACCGGTTGGATCATGTTGAGAATTGACAGATCAAATAACATATCTTAAACAAAAAGTACTTATGATTGCCAACTGCTAGTAAAGACTTAACTTACATTATAGACAAAAAGATCCTACATATTTTGTGGTTTGAATTGAGCGTCATTGTGAAAACTCCATCCATATTTCAAAGATAATCGATGGCAGTGCTCCGAAAACTTTTTTTTTCACGGCACACTTGATGTTTTTTCTAAAATTTCATGCAAAATATTGAGGAAATGCGCCACGGCATGCCCAGCAACGCTACAGTGGTTGTGGTGTACTAGTCTATGGCACGAATAATGATGCTTATTTATAAATAAGACACATTTTTATGTAATTTTGATTTCCGATCGGTATCTTCTTAAGTAGCTTTGACTTTATACATTGATATTGTCTGCTCACGAATTTTGTGAGATCAAGATATTCAAACCTCAGTATACGTGATATCCTTCATGCTCTGAATAAAGACTGATTTCGAAAAACCCACTCAGATTTTTAAATCAGGACTCCCTTCTTCCAGAGCATGAAAAATTTAGAATGTTCCATGTAATTTCCTCAGTGTGCTTATAGTAAAGTAAATGCAAAAAGTTTATGAGTTAGTATTTTATTTAACTATGTGGAATAAATAGTCATACAATGCTTCTAAAATTCTGTTAGTCTCTGTCTTTCAGGCGATATTGGCATCTTTTAATTCTACCTAATACATCCTATGCTTAATACAGAGTTTTACTGGTCAAAAGATAAAGCAGAGAAGCTAATCACTCTTGGAACTGCTGCATTACTTTTGATGTAACAGGCAGCCATCTAATTCATCTCAAAATTTAACTCTCAATATTCAATGCAAGTATCTGCTTTTGAAGTTTAGCATAGATGGTTTTTTAGAGCCTTCATCACGTAAATACATGTGTCAAATAAACAGCATTTAGTATAACCTAATTTGCTGAACCTAACTCAACATGTCATTTATTTTATGGTACTTACAATAATAATGAAAGAAAATTGGTTTTTAACTTAAATATTGTTAGTTATTGTTATATTAACATTAGATATGTTAAATTTGCTCTAAACATTTTTCATGCATTCTTTTATCCAGATGATAGTTATGTAAGATTAAATTTACAAGCCTTCATGTGTATATGAAATAAGTGTATTTTATATTTATTGTAATTAAAAGATGTCATAAATATATTGTAAGCTATGTTTTGTATTTTAGCTTGATCAAAATAATTCTCAGTCTAAACTGACAAATTATGTGAAGGAGCATTTGAATATTTGAAATGTGATGTTTGTTTTAAATTTATTATTAGTTTTAAAAGGTTATCTGGGGACTGAGTTCCTGACGTATAGCTGTCAAAAAATTTATGTTAGCAGTATCGAATTTTTGACGTATAAATATAGTTCAGTGACTATTTGTATCTGTCGACGTTGTTTTATAATAATTTATTATTGTTGAAAATATTAATTATTATTAATTACGGTTTATTATTAAACATTCATAATAAGGCATTACTCGAAGCAAAAATCGCCAACAAAATATTAATTATGACTTATATGAAGTTTGAAAAACATATATTCATTATTAGGCATTGCCATAAAAGCAGGAATTACCAACAAAATATAAATTATTACTGTTTATGATAAAGTAAAATTTAATAAAAATATCTGCTATTTGTACCTGCTAGAAGTATTATATTTTACCAGAAACTGAATCTCACATTTCTCACTATCCAGGATACGCATTGCAAGAAGTAATGTTGTATATAGTCAAGCATCTTTGGGGTTTGAGATAACTATTGGGGCTATTATGATAAGGTGCCTGAAAATGTTTAAGTTTGTTCATTTCACATGGCTTACTCTTATTTACTGTCAGGGTTAAATAGAAAATGTATTTTAATCCAAATACACCTGTACTCTCAGTTTAGTTAAAATACCTCAATATATTATGAATATAGTATGACTCTTACATACACATTACGTCACATTGAAACATTTCTTGGAGTGCTAGAAATTTCGTTGAAGAGTGCGGTGATGCTTATTATTTGGAAATATTTGTTTCTATTATTTTTATTGCACTACTGTAAAAAACAACAATGGCTGACTTGATAGCTTAACTTTAACTCGTCAAGTGTTAGTCTGATCTTCATTAGTTAAATAAAAATGGTGCATTTAGTTATCACAGACTGTCGGAATGTGTAAAGAGACAGACAAGTAATTTGAGTGATAATTTTTCCTCAGAATATAATATGATGCAAATGTGCTTAATAAAAAAATAAATGATAATGTTTGTCTATAAAAATATGTTCCTTGCCGAAATGAAATAGTGGCTAGAATAAATTTGGTATATTTCTATCATTAAGATGTTTTTCAGTGTATATTTATAAAGTAAGATGAGTGGATTTAATGTTATATATTTATTTGCATTTAAGAGTTTGGGTTTTATCCAATTTTTTAAATCAATAAAAATAAAATATATTTTGAGAAATGCTGATAAGTGTGTGATATTTGAATGTGCAATAATGAATATTGTTTTTTTGCATCTAATCAAATGAATGTAGTTGATATAGATTCTGTGAAGGAATTATGTTTATCACTAACCATGAAATAATTTACAGCCGACTCTCGAATTACTGATGGAAATAAGCATTTCTTTTTAGTAATTATAGTTTTTGCAATTTGTTGTATATGATGACCCATGCATACATAATTAACCAAGTATGGCATATATGTATCTCTACAATATGAACACCTATCTTGACAAATTATTTTCTCGAGAATTGATTGTCAGCCAAATAATTTACTAAACATCCATATCCTGTGGATTTGATTTTTTTAGACAATGCAATGTATGAAACTTATTTATTGAAATAAACGACCACATGTATTCCGAAGAGCACAGTGGGAGACAAGAAGACTAAATAATTCATTCGTAAATAAAAATCACAAATAAAATAAATGTGCGTATGTATGTCCTTGTTTCTCATTGAAATTTAGTGACTCAATTATATTTATCTAAAGCTCTAATATAGGGTCACAAGCTTAGAAAAAAATATGTATTTTGATGTTTCAGTGGCCGAGCAGATATGCATCCTTGTGAATTCTTTGGCTTTGGAGGTTGTGGGGTTGAATCCCGCAGCTGCATAAAAAGTTGTCATGATTTTAATGTGTATTTAGATGCTGGATATTTGTATTACATGGATCTGTTTGCTTGATTGGGTGGTTGATCTTTGTGAAAAAAAATTGTCAAGATAAATCTTCACATAGTAGAGATCCGAATACTATACATACAGAGGAGAAATGGTAAAAAAGTGGATGTAGAACACGGGCCCAATGGTTTTTAAGAAACCTTTGTTTATTGCCTTTATAATAGAGTCCCACAATTAAAAATTAGTTGATCAATTGATATTAGTTTAGTACAAATAAGATGTGATTTCTGACCAAAACTAAATGTTTTATGTATTGCTTGTTATGTCTTATATTTATATGTCATGTTGTCTGTTAAACGTTTATAAATTATTTTTATGTCTTGATGTGTTCATGTGTGTCAAAAATATTTAATAAAGAAACATTCTAACTTGATTTGCAATTTATTCTGACATAACATTGATTATGCGATTATTATCATTTCATTATCGACATGGAAATACTTCTCGGTATTGATGGTAAGGTAATATCATAGTTTGTATCTGTCTGGTCACCTGTGAAGGCATTTAAAAGCACACTGAATCTTGATAAAAACAATTATCAATACGAAATGTTTAGTGAAATAAAAAAAACTTATTTTCTCTTATTTCATAAGAGATATTTTATTATTGTATTCACAATATTTTGTTGTTGTTACAGTTCAGTTGAAACATATTGTAGTTTAAATATTGAATATAATTTTGTGATATATTGTATTTACTATGAAGAATTTTACCCTCGCAAAATGACATCAACATTAAAAAAAACTCAAAAAGTATATGGGTAAAGATTCTCATTTACAAAATGCAATTATAAGCAACTTGTTTATACCATACAAGATGTCATTCTTTAATAAATAAATTATTCAAGATTAAAAAAATAATGTTTTATCAATAGATTCACCCTTAATTTGACATTGGTGACATGATTTATGATAATTCTGTATAATATGATACAAATTCTGAAATAATGTAAAATTTGATAATTATATTTTTGAAAGTCGACTAAAAAATATTTAAATAGTTTTTGAAAAAGAAATGTTTTCAGTGGTAGATGTGTGCGTTCAATTTTTTGTATATATTACTATGCATTTTCAACTACCAAATTCATTTTAATTAATATATTATATCACTAACAATATTGGTGACTTTATTTTTGCTTACCTTATAAATATGATAAAATACTCTCGATACCACAATTTTATTGTGATTATTTATAATCTGTTAAGACTGTTTCGTATTTTACAGTTGTATTTTTGTCAAAATTAATTTATTTATACACATTGAACTTTTCACAAATATAACAGGCCTTAGGCTTTTATTAAATTAACTCATATTTTTGTTTTTGTTTGTATTATCTGATAAAATAAGTTACATTTAGTATCTATTGTTAATGAGCTGTCTCTTGAAAGATTGCAATTGTTTTATTGCATGAGAAATCAAGTTCTTATCTTAAATATAAATCAACATTTCTGCATCCTTTCGATGTCTAGAAGAATTTCATTTTCAACCCGACTATAATTTAAAAATTTCAAAATATTTGATACACTATTCACAAATGGGAGTCGTAAGAAAATCAGAAAATTTGAGAAATGAAAGATAATGAAAATTTTCAGAAATTTATGAGGATAAATTAAAAATGTTCTTGGAATAAAACTGCTCATATTGTATTTAGTTCTGATAACAAAGAAAATAAAATACAAGTCATGATTTTTACAAAATTCAGTGAATAGCACAACCTTGCTTAAATTAAGTTAAATTTGGTTTGATTGTGTGTTTCAGATGTATAACAATGATATACTGAATTTAAATTGCTTCATTTCCAACTGGATTCTGTTTTTGTCTGTCTTTGAATGCCAAACAACTATGTATATCGTTCATGTAAACAGTAAGATATGCTAACAATCACCGTTGCATCTGGTTTTCAAAAAATATTATGTGTAGTGAATTAAAAATATTTCTCTTTAACATATAGATAAATAATATGTCTTTAATCAGAAATAATTACAAAGCCTAGTATTTCTCGCTATCATTATGAAAAATATCATAGTAGCCAAAGGGTTAAATATCATTATGGCTGGATATTAAAATAAACTGGCAAAAAGTGACATCTACTGAAATTTTAATGACACTGCACACAGCGGTTACATGCTTCACTTTTGAGCTTCACATGAGAAGTAGAAGAAATGAAAGTGTAGTATTTTTATATATTTGTGCTTTTAATTTCTGATAGGTAGGATCAGGGCCTTTTTGGGTATTTTGCAAGAGCATTTTTGTATATTTGATACACTTGTTGATCTTTTGATGAGTCTCTGAAACACCGATTTAAAGCGACACAGACAGGCCTCTTTCCGTCAAACGACATGGGGGTTTTGAACTCCACTTTTCTTTTCCGAAGAAGATCCAAGACTTGCTCCAAGCAAGCACACTGCCATGGGTTGTTATGCAGATAAAATGATTTCACCTTTTTTGGTATGTTCATTCCTACATTAGTTCCGTAATTTGTTATTGCGTTGCCAGATATATCCAAGAGACGAAGCACAGGAAGATTGAATAGAGGAATAAATTGAATTTTATTTTTTGATATGTCTAGTTTCTCTAGTTGTGGTAATGAAGTAGCCGCACTTACATCAGTCAGGCTATTTGAAGATAAATTTAGACTCCGAAGTATCATCATGTTGGAAAATATATCTTCTTGCAATACTGTAAGAGCATTTTTTGATAGATCTAATTTTCTCATTTTGGCATTCTCATTAAAGTGTTTTTCAGGGATTTCAGATATACCATTGTTTGATAAATTCAACTCATAAAGTTCAACAGATTGGTCGAATACCCCCGAAGGCATTGCGGAAAATCTGCTACTTGCCATGTTGATTTGTCCCAGTTGTTTCAAAGGATCGAACATTCCCAGTTCCAAACTGGACATATCATTGCTGGATAAATCAAGACTGGCTAATTGCAGAGACCTGTCAAAAATTCCTAAAGGCAAACCGTTGAGTTGGTTTTGTGCCAGTGATAAATAAGTTAAACTTGCCAAAGGGTCAAATATTCCTAAATCCAAACTGGTCAGTTGATTATTTGACAAATCAAGCGTTTTCAATCCAGTCATTTGGTCGAAAATTCCCAGTGGCAGCGATGAGATCAAATTAAAAGTAAGATTGAAGACTTGAACTCCGTTTAGATTATCAAGGGCACCCAGCGGAATCGTGGTCAGAGTATTTTCAGAGAAATCTAGAATCTCCAAAGCGAGCATGTCAGAAAGTGCGCCGATGCTGATTTCAGATACTTTGCAGCCTGATATTGACAAAAGTTGTATTTCTTGCTCTCCAGAGACGGTACCCACTTCCAAAACGTTGTTTTCATCCAAAGATAGACATCTCATCGAGTAACCATCTTTTAAACATGTCAGTTCTCCTAACACACTTGACACAACACTCAAAAAAACAAACAAATTCAAACAAAAGTAATTCATCTTCGAATGCGTATGAATACTTTTTACATTTGTATTAATATGCTTTATATAAATTTTATACCTAGTTTACTCTAATACACAGATTGTCTTCAGACAGTCGGCTTGCAAACTAAATCACTGATAGCTTCATAGAATTATAAATAAATGAATTTAAGAACATGTTTTTTATTTTGATTTGACGTCAAGAGGCTAGTGGTCAAACAGCATTGAAAGATGATAGCCTTGAACTGACTCTCAATGTGTTTTTAATAATATATTTTTTTTTAATAATCAATTATGATATAATTTATTATTACATGTAAGCGCAATTTGTACATATACAGTAAGTGCTTACTCATATAAGTAAATTACATTGTTTGATTAGAAGTTGGTAAAAAAGCTGATGAAACAATTTTACAATTCTCTTTATTTATTGGATTTGTTTCACAAGATGATTTTGAACATTTTCTTGTATTGCTATATTATCATGATTCCACCATACTGCTAAATGTAGGCTTTTCGCTGCATCTTCCTCATTTGTTTTCTATTGCTTCAAAGTTCAGCTGAAGACAGATGATTGGTTTTTAAGACAGCTTTGTGAATAAATATTGAAAGATTGTGATTATCTACTCATTGAAAGACTCGTCCAGTCTATCCTCATTTTAACACTCCGATAACATCTATGCACTTGTATAAAAGTGTATATCAGACATAATATGCACTTTTACAATCCATATTTTGGATCACAAATGATACAAAGGTATATGTACTATGTATCTTAATAATGACTGCGTTGATTACATTATGTGCACCACAAGATTAATTATGTCTCTTATCTATTGAGTGATTTAATTCTTCTTATTAAACGGTATCTAGTAATATATTATACCAAAGGTTGTATGATGTTATTACAGCTTAGTCAATCGCATTATGTGCAAGATTCAATATGGAAAGTAACATCCAGGAATTTGATAGAGTGAGTCGTTGCTGAAAGTCAGGACCCACTCAGGTTATCACACTTATAATGATAAAAAAATCAGTTTAAGGATCACTGGTTTAAGTTTAGTATAATCTTAGAATATTTTATATTAAAAGGTTGACTAGACTCACGAACAAACGGAACGGTACTTGGAAAAACCAATCGACTCAAGATTTTCAATAAGATAATAATCATTCACCAGTATAGCGAAATAAAACAAAGTGTGTTTCAACCAAATGTAATTCTTTTTTTTCACAACAGTTATTAAGAAGAAGAAACATTTTATTGTATAACTGAAAACATACATTGGAAGATGAGGTATAACAGTAATAATTTTGTATATAATATTAGACAATAGGGTTTTTAAAATTAATTAATTTAGATTTAAGTTACATTATATTAGAGACTTTGAGTACAATTAATTGTTAGCTAAATATCTTTTAGTAATTATCGCTATGTCATAAATATGCAGATGTGCTGAATTGATGGCTATCCATTTATAATTTGTTTTTCTCTGAGAGAATCATCCATTTATATTTATAAACAAACTTTGATATTACAAGTAAAATTATAATTGGTAAAAATGAATCATGTTTCAGGCCTCATAGAACTCACGGTAGAGTTATCAATAGGTGATTATCGATTATGAATTTACTGAAAATTCTATAAAATTTTCATGCATATTGATATAAATAATAAAAAAACTCCGCATCGTAATTGATATATATTATATAAAACACACTTTAAAATGCTGAAACTTACTTAAACTAAATGCACCGAGTTTATTAAATTTTGCAAATGTAAATTCTCAAAACTCCAACTAACATCTGCCAAGTCAAGGCTGAATAATCGGTGTTTTTATAATTTAAAAATTGTAATAACGCTTTGAAAATAAATCAACGGTAGTAATATAGAAACAAATCATTACAGTATTAAAATCCGAGACATTTAATATTTTTTCTATCAATAATACAATGAAATTGGTAGACTGTTATTAAACACTGATTACACTGACTACACTGGCAAGACCTAGCTAGCTCATCATACCAACATACTATGGTTTACTGTTGCCTCTTGCTGCGGTCTTATCTCTCCAGTATTCCTGGTAAGGTTTTGGTTCACACCTTCCTGTAAAGGATAAGGAGTCCCATAATGCAGTACATGAGAAAGACCCAGGCCTACTTTTTTTCCTGGAAGGTCTTGTGTATATCAGATACATGATTCGAGGTATCTTCTCCAAAAATTTAACACTGCCCTCGCATGCTGTTTTGTGGACTATGAGAAGGCATTTGACAGACTGCATTAATATGAGAGATACTAGATGCATATGAGATACTACTCAAGATCATAGCTGTGATCAAAAACCTGTACGGGGATAGTGAATGCTGTGTGAGAATTAGCGATATAAAAATTAAATGGTTTGGAGTCTCAACCAGTGTCAGCTAGGAGTGCGCTCTTGCTCTGTGCCAGTTTATAATTGTTTTGGAGGTCAATTCCACCTGACCGGGGCATAGGCATGTAGGTGATACAGCTGCGTCACCTACTTTGAGGTTATGTGACCTTGAATATGCCGATGATGCTGTCATGCTTGATATATATGTCAAAGGTATCCAGGATACTTTTGACACGTTGCAAAGCAATTCATCATGCAAAAGACAATGTGATGTGCAACCGCTCGACCAACGACTCGGGCAGGACCTTGCCGAGTGAGGGACACGGATCATCAAGAAGGTCGACAGCTTCGAATACCTTGTGGTTCACATCCCAGGGGACGGCAGTACGCAAAAAAGCTCGCTGTCCGCCTTGCGATAGCTGGAGGCTGCAGGCGTCTTTAATTCAATACGGGGTGTCCAGGTCGCGCGGCCGTACAGTCCATACCATGTGTGTTGCTTTATGATAACGATAACGATGATAACGATGATAACAAAGATTCGGAAAAATCTTATACTGAGCTTTGAGAACAGATGCTTGCGTTAAATACTGGGGGTAAGGCGATATTTGAGTGCAAAGAAAGGGTGAATGCTATTTATGTGTATGTATTTTTTTTTTATTAATACTTTTACTTGTGGTGTGCCGCGAATTTCTGGAGAAAACGTTGGTGTGCTGTGTAAGACAAAAGGTTACGGAGCACTGGTTTAGGACATGTAAGGTTCTAATTCGGTCCTGGTATTATAGACAGAAAATAGTGACGCAGTGTGCCTCGACCGCAATCTATCACGGTGTGCGGAATGCGTGATGTTTGCTTCTTTTTCCAGAACCGTATCTTTATAAAAATCTTTCACGTAATAATTATTATTATTTTGGTATCAGAACTCACCGCGTATTGTATACACTGCCATATCTTGTGAATGGTAAAATATATAAGCCATTTCGATACTTTTTTATTTATATTCACAAATCATTTCTAATATTTATAAAGCGGTTAGTTTCATGAAGTATTTAAATATTGAATATATTGACATGAAAATACAATAAAAAATACAAGAAGAAATATGGATCACGCGTGAAGCAGCTGCATAAAAATGACAATTCGCTGTCACAATCACTTCCTGAAAATCATTTCCGATGTCATCTGATTCAGCAGATAAACAAAGATTTTTGTTCCAGAAATGCATCGTCGTCTTCATCCATAATTTAGCAGGAAACGACGAAATAAAAAAAAATACAATGAATTTACAGGAATAATTTAAAATGAGTCATAAATGGTCAGAATTTTTTGACAAGCAACTAAAAATTATCGTATTTATTTAGAATTATTGCTATGTATGAATAATTAAATATACGAAACAGGTTTAGACAGCTGAAAACACTATCACAAACGCTTGTTTAGAAAAAATACCAGTGGTGGATTTTCCAATAGGCGCACTGGGCGCGCGCTTAGGGCCTCATAAATCAAGGGGGGCCCAAAATTCATCAAAAAATATGCGCGATACTATGACGAGTATAAAAAAAACAAGATACCATAGAGAGCTCGTATAGCACGGGTATATGGTTACACAAAAAACGTCGTGTAGTACAAATTCGTGTTATTCGATGTTCGAAGTTCATATAAAATTTTGGTGTGCGTTCCAAAAAAAATATCGGAGTTTAAATATATATAATATTTAATATGCGTTTACATGTTTATTTAGAATACTTAACTAATATAGATCGATAATCATGACTATCACTTACAATCCTATTTATTAAACTCATTTTCAAGATGGGTTGTAAGTTTTCATTATCGAAAGAATTTTTGGACTTAACCTTTAAAAAGATAAGAGTTAAGCACTTTTGTAAATCTCTCTTGAACTTTTTTCTATTTTAGGAACATTTTCTATAAAATGATGGCTTAAATTATCAGCGTACCCAAAAACTTCATTTATTGCTTTTAATGTGAAACATGTAGTTGCTTCGCTAACTGCTTTCTAAGCATGATCAACTAATACTTCTTTTTGGTATTTGGTCTTTTCATATTTATCTTCTATTGATGGTACAAAATTTTCTCCAGTGACTACTCCTGGCCGTATATTTTGTCTAGCTAACATTTAAAGTGATTTATTTTTAAAAAATGACCATAAATCTAATAGAATATGACGAATAGAATGTTTTTATTATCCAGGAGTATCCAAATCACACATCGTCGCCTCAGTGCTTATTTGTTCTATATACCAAAAGTCAAATGTTCAGG
>JAGVSQ010001056.1:0-32013 GCA_022683975.1 Rhyacophila evoluta | reverse complement strand
AAACATATGCATATAATAACAATGATGCATAACTATTCAAATTATAACAAATTATAAATTTAGAAAAAAAATAATATTAAATACACAATTCTGACAAACATTTCATCCGAAAAAAATTGAAAAATTAATATGTATAAATATATACTTTGTCACCTCAATAACCAAATGGAAAGTATTTACTTTAATGATGGAGGTTGCTGACTTGAATTATACATCTGCTAAGTATTTTTAAAATGTTGTAGGGCTGGATACCTAATGAGTTAAATTATTATTGGCTGAAAATAAATTTTCCTGAAATCGATTATATGGATATGGAAATTCATAAAAAAAAGCATGGAAATCCATATGCTTCACTTTCGGAGCGGATATGTATAATATATAACCAACAACGAATACTCTTGAAAAGTTTATTATAATTTACACTACATCATAACAACAATCATTAAATGTTGTTCTGCTGGAATTATAACTTATCGTTTTTATTAATAGGTACTTATTAAAGCGTTTTTTTTATACTTTATTCACTACCGTGTTTGTCAGTAATTTGAAAAGTGATATTTTCTCTTGCTCCTGAATTCCTTTAACTTTCAACAATTTCATAAATATTAATTTTTATCTGAAAATAGATAGCAGCCCCCACATTGATTTAATCTAACTGCAAAGTCTATATTAAATAGTGATATGGAATAATATTATTTATCATTAACACAGAGAGAGAAAGCAAAGTTGGCAGATCCTTCACTCAACATTGAACTCACCATACCACATCCTTCCGATAAAATATGGTTCACCACTTTTGATAAGGTGAAACAAAGATTCCAAAACCTAGTGATTAAGTTACTTTATAGAAATTAGTTCATAGAAAAATATACCTGTTAAATTGCGCATTGATTTAATTAAATCAAATCAATTTTAATTTACAGTAAACTGACAGAATCAGTTATGCAATTATTAATATTGCAGCTTCGAATAATCATATATTATACATTATATAATACAATATGAAAGCTTACAGTATTTAGATGTTATCTTAAATGAGTTATATATTAATTATATCTCATATGTAAATATAGTACGGAAATTGTATTTTTGTCAACCCCTACTTCTAATAGTGTTGATTAAACTAAAGTAGTAATTATTTATCATTATTTTACCAAATAGATCGGATATTTAACATGGACATCATACAAACAATATTAATAAAATTATATTCAAATTATCTTTATTAATTTTACGTAGTTATTTTAGACATATAATAGGAAACTGTGAGCCATTTACTAAATTCATAAAAAAAGTCAAAATACCATAAGAACTAATCCAATCATCTATTATTGATCAGCGCCGATGTTTTGCTGCCCCCTCCCTTTTACTGTAATTACTCTCTCTTGCTGTCATCCAGGGTACAAGAATTAATCCATCATCTATAGAATAACTCGTATTCAACATTGAACAATACATTTTTGTCCTCTTTGATTTTACACTAAAAAAAATCTGACCTTTTTCTCCCCTTTGCGTAATGGTAAAAACGGACCTGTCTATAATTCCATCAAAAGTCTTAAAAAGATTACAATGTTTTTAATTTATGCAGTCTTTTCTGATAATTGAAAAAAAATATAAAAACACTTTGAGAACTAAAGGCACTTAACATTATTTGTAACCATAGAATGAATCGTTTTCATAATTGAAATAATTAAAACGGCCAGAACTGATCAAACATACTGGGGTGTTGTAATAATATATTGTAAATCTCCATATAAAAATTTAAAAGCTCAAGTTTGAATAAGTTGTAGAGATAAAATAATGTTGTATTTGCAGCATAATTTCTAGTGTCAATGTCAGTAACAAAAAATCACAAACAATGGAATTAGTCTTCAAATGTATAAAGAATGTTACGTCGCGAGAACATTTTCTGGGAATTGTGATAGTTTTCACAATTTTATGTCATTTAAGTTCTATTTCTATGGCAGATACATCATCCCCTTGTACAAAGAAAGAAACGTGTTCATCTTGTATTAAAACTTTAGGTTGTTCATGGTGTTCAAAAGAGGTACAATTCAATTTAAAAGCTATAATAGACTGTGATTCAATTACAATTATTATTTCAGTTTAATTCATAACACAAGTACTACTAATATAAATTGTTTGGAATATGCATAAAAATACTAACATTACTTTTACCATTTGTATATTTCAACAACGTATCGAGTCTAGTCTGTAAATATTATTCAAAAAAACTTGTAATTTGAAGTATAAAACTTGAAAACAAACAAAAACTTCAAAGATTTATATTTTATGTCATAATTATTATAAATGAAACCCAACTATCTCTACAAAAACACTTATTTCAAATCATGATTTGGCCTCCGTCAACAAACTTTTTCTCACCAGCCGATCACTCCAAGTGCATTGCTCAATCAAATTTACTGCTTCATTACAAATACCTTCAGCACCCTCCAGCTATCTAGCACATCATTAATATTAATAATATATCACTTTTGGTGACAAAATATTGCAAAGAAGCTATGTCAACCACTGTAATTGTTAATATCAGAAATCATTCACAGTAATAGCCATAATATAGTTGTAACTGCATATTGATTCAAATATTAAACTTGTAGGTGAATTCAGCCTCAAAAGAACTTGATACGCTAAAACGGTGTAGAAATATTGATCTAATACCGGAATCTGAAATGTGGTGTCCTCCTAATTTTATTTTTAATATATCAAGTGAAATAAAAACACTTCAGAACGAAGAACTCACTGCAGGAGCTGATGCCATACAGGTGATCAATTTATCATATTCCAATAAATCAACGGAAAGACAACCAAATTAGCCCAATAATGAATCAGAAATCTTACTATTACTTACTACTTACTAACCAGAATAATAAGGATTCTAGGAATTTCTTAAAAATGTGTATGTGGCTTAAGATTTTTTAAATTTAAATCAGTTGTTATACATCCCAGGATCCAAATGCAAATGGAAAATAATATAATGTAAATTCAAAGCAACTTTGATTCAAACTTCCATCTGTGAAGTAGAAACTCAATATAAAGAATGTTATGGTGTGTAACATTTTAAGTATACCTAATATCATAACAGTGTCACCACATAACAAAAAAAATATTTTGTTTAGCCAATAGTACAAAATTTTATTTTAACTGTGGTATATTTTTTGGATCATCAGATTCAACCACAGAAACTACGGGTGAAACTCAGGCAAGGAGAAGAAATAAAGATAAATTTTAAATACCAACAAGCCATGGATTACCCTCTGGATTTATACTATCTTATGGATCTATCCGCATCTATGGCGGACGATCGTGTTAGTCTTTCAGTGTTAGGCAGCAAACTGGCGGAAGAAATGAAGAAAATTACTAACAATTTTCGCATTGGCTTTGGCAGCTTTGTTGATAAACCAGAGATGCCATACGCCAGCACTGTCCCTAAAAAGTAAACATTTCATATAATTATTATGATACATTAATATAGACTGCAGCACTAATTACTTTTGCAATTAGTAATATAGTTTTGATTGATGTTTTTTTTTATTATTATTATATAATCCACTTAATTTTACTCAAGACCAGTTTCATCCACAGTTTTTGAATAAAATAATTAATAATATGGCTTTGAAACTTATTAGCTTTCAGCTCTACTTTAACTCACGGCTATAGCACAAGTAATGTACTAAAATTGTTTGCTTTATCACCACCCAATTAAAATACTGCAAGATTGTACTATTTTTCTTCATATAGTGTTGACAACCGTTATTTTGCACCTAAGGAAATTTGACAAGCAATTTATCAGTTACCTACTTGCTATTGAAATAAATATTCTTCCTTTACAGACTTATTTCCCCTTGTATTAATCCAGTGTCACGTACACCTTGTGCTCCACCATACGGATTCAAAAATCACATGCCTCTGAGTGACAACACGGGTCGGTTTGCCAAAGAAGTGACTGATGCTCCGGTATCTGGCAATATGGACTATCCTGAAGGCGGTCTCGATGGCTTGATGCAA
Source organism: Rhyacophila evoluta (assembly GCA_022683975.1). Classification (NCBI taxonomy): domain Eukaryota; kingdom Metazoa; phylum Arthropoda; class Insecta; order Trichoptera; family Rhyacophilidae; genus Rhyacophila; species Rhyacophila evoluta. The sequence goes on along the minus strand of JAGVSQ010001056.1, from coordinate 27,987 downwards.
GCGATGGTTTGTACTGACGAGATAGGGTGGCGTCAGAGAGCTAGGCGACTTTTGATCTTTTCAACAGATGCAGGATTCCACATGGCTGGCGATGGAAAGTTGGCAGGAATTGTAGAACGTAATGACGAGAAATGCCACTTGAATGCCTCAGGGTACTACACGCATTCATTATTCACCGATTATCCCTCGGTAGCCCAGCTGGACAGGCAGGCTAAGAAAAATAATATCAATATTATTTTTGCTGTAACATTATCGCAAGTCAGAATCTATACTAAACTCAAGGAGTCTATTCAAGGTGCAATCATCGGCATGCTTTCCCAAGATTCTTCAAATGTAGTGACACTCGTTCAGTCGGAATATGAGGTAAAACTTTTATATTACAACACTTACATATTATATTTGATTTTTTCTTAAAAAAGATCCTAATCACCAATTATTGAATCACTAACCAACAACAATCTATTTTTCAATTATGTAAGGAAAAATGTCATTTGTACCCTAATTCCATATTGCGTTCTATACATTATAAAATACTATGGTATTATTACTTTTATACTTACATATACAACTGCAATTACCACCATATAATTTTTATGTTATTTCACTGACTATTATAAATTTAGCTATGAACAGTTTTGAGTCGTGACCACACATTCATTTTTTCAAACTTAATATCAGTGCTTGGGCTTCATTTTTGAATTCTTTTTTCATTACCTTTGAGTAACAGCTGCGTTTATTTTCAGAAACTTGTTGATTCTGTGAAAATAACGGACAACTCAGGAAGTTCTGTCGAAGTTCAATACTTTTCGAAATGCGGGGGAGATGAGGAGAAGCAAACAAATGAGTGCGGCGGATTGCGAGGAAGACCAGTAGTGGAGTTTTCAGCCGTACTTAAAGCCGTTTACTGCCCTGAAGACCGAGAACGCTGGCACCAAACTGTTGAAATACGACCGGGATCACTCAACGAAAGTCTTACTGTAGAAGTGGAGCTGATATGTGACTGCCCTTGTGAGCGTCAGGGCAATCCAGGATATAAAGACAAGTCAGCTGCGTGCACTCTTCGAGGGAGTCTACAATGTGGTGTCTGTTCATGTGAAGAGGAACGATATGGACGATTCTGCGAATGCGATGGTCATGATGCAGCCTCTGCTCGGAATGATGACAGCAATTGCCGTGCGGAAAATTCCACTGCTGTATGCTCTGATCTTGGAACCTGTCGATGTGGGGCCTGTGATTGCTCCAAAAGAAAAGATCCGCAAGAAATCATCTACGGAACATATTGCCAGTGCAACAACTTTGCATGTAACAGGTATGGAGGGCTGCTGTGTTCGGGTCCTGACAGAGGGCACTGTGAATGTGGTACATGCAATTGTTTGGCCGGCTGGAGTGGAGCAGCCTGCGAGTGCCGCGATACTAACACTACGTGCATCGCACCCAATTCCGATAAGGTGTGCTCAGGGCAGGGCACCTGCCAGTGCGGCCAATGTCACTGTAGTATGAGCGATAACTTCCGTTACTCAGGGAAATACTGCGAGGATTGTCCGCACTGCAAGAAGGAACGGTGTCATGAGCTGCGGCACTGTGTCGAATGTCAGGTGCACGGTACCGGTGCCTATGGCTCCGCTGAGTGTACACTTAAGTGTACCGAATTCCAGAGCAAGATAGTAGACAAAATTGAGATACCCAAAACTGATAATGAAGAGGAGGATGACGTAGTAGACGTTTGCCGAGTACCAGATAATTCTGGTTGCAACATCGTCTTCAACTACACCTATGCAGCCGATCAGTCTTTGATAGTCATCGTACAGAAGACAAAAGAATGTGGCACAGAAATAAAATTATGGAGTGAGTTTTCTGCAGTTAACAATGATCATATTTTTAAAATAACTGAAATAATACAACTGTCAAATTTCGAATTGTTTTAACCTAAAAAGTTCATGCCAATCAAAAAATATATTCAAGTGTAGAACATGTTCTACCCAAAACATTGATTTCACACAAATTGGACAGTGAAATATTGATATTTTTTTATTAAGCAAATTTAACGCATATTTTCACTCTATAAAACCGTCTTTATCTATGAATAATATGAAATAAGCTGACAATGGCTGGCAGCCATTTCATGAAACAATTTACATAGAATGATTACTAGAAATTTATTAGAGAATTTCATCTTGTCTAAATTTTAAAATTTAAATAATAGCTCCTTCAGTAATCTATTGATTTTTCCAGACAACATATAGAAACATATTTAATAAAAAAATTAAATGAAAAAGACGAGAAAAATATTTAACTACACAGTGGCCGAGTTGATAAGTGCATATGCTCATGAATTGTTCAGTCTTGCACGTTGCAGGTTGAAATTTTCTGTAGCTGAATAATAATAAACAAAATTTATTAAACCTAAAATATATAAAAACGCAGAACATGCACGCTAAATAAGTAAACAGACAACCAATATCTATGAATAACAATCTTCTCATTATGGAAATATAGTTAAAAAGCATTATTTTTTTGTAAGAATTTTTGTTTCTGTAATAGATGAAGCAATTTTTTTTATAAAATTAATATCAATTCAAAGTTATTGTTCTTAGTGATGCCATAATAATTATAATGCTGCATACTTCATCGATACATATTTTTGTTCACAGCTGTCATCCTTGCTGTGGTGGGAAGCACTTTGCTAGCGGGTATTGTTCTGTTGGTCATCTGGAAACTTCTGACGCATATCCATGATAAGAGAGAATACACCAAATTCGAGAAGGAGAGCAAGGCGGCTCAGTTTGATCGAGGAGATAATCCCTTGTATAAACCATCCACATCTACTTTTAGTAATCCCATGTTTAGATTATCTCGGCCAATGTCATTCAGGCGATAATACCCTGCACTCAGAATACTCACTACTGCACTTTCTAACAGAATGAAAATATTTTCATAACACATGGTGTTATTTAAAGTCCAAACGTTATGGCTATCGATATGGTCATAACCATTAGACATCTTACATGTCCTCAATATCATCTAACAAGCAATAAATATTTAGCTATTAAATAATCATTAAAATTCTTTATCGATCTCACTCAAAACCTAATATATGTACACCTAAACCTTTTTTTGTGCGGTAGATGCGTTCCGTGGTAAATCGCACAAAGCAAAATCAGGTTTGAGTGTATACTGTTGTCTATAGTGATTGATAAAATCAAGCAAACATGGCCATTTTCTATATTTCTACGCTTATTATTTATGGATTTGTATTATTTTTAAAAACTTACATACATTTATAATCAAAAAATGTTATTATATTTGAAAAAAATAGTATCAGATACAATAAACATTGACTGTATGGTTTCTCATTATTTCAATTATCAGACCTAGCTTAATCGTGTGTTACTGCTTTCAACCTGACCTACCTAGAAGTTCAACCTGACCTGCCTCTTCGTTAAATCAACCGAATTTAGACATCTAGAAGATCACTAAAAACCACCCACATGTGTATACTGTGTGATGGAAATATGCCCTTGAATGATTCTTGGAGGTTAGCATATCATGGCCATATGTCACACATATAAAGTAAATAATGACAGAAAAAAGGATCACTGTAAATTGAAGGGTTCTGTGGAAACTTCTAAAATTCAATGGAAACAAAAAAATGTAAGCTTTTGGAATATAAATGTGGGTTATAATAAACGTTAGACAATGTTTTGGTTTTACTATTTATTAAGAAAGTATGGTTCTGTACAACCAGATACCTATACTATTGAATATAATAACTTGAAAAGTGGAATCATACATTAGTTCTTATTGAAAAAATATTAATTTACAAATTAACGAGCCACCATGTTATCATCACCATTCTTTAAACCACTCTACCCACATTTTTTATTCAAGTATGTTAACAATTAAAATTCAACAAGATATTATTTCAACCAGTATGGTTCAATAGTATATTTCACTCTGACAAAACAAGATTTTTTAAAATATGAAGGGAAAACAAAAACATCTTACTCAAGGTTCTGAGATACACACTATATATTATTTTATGTCACAATTGAAACTAGTCATTGGCCAAAACATATTGGCGTTTAATATTAAACTAAAGTGAAAAATAATCATATAAACCTTACGCAAACATCCGAGTTGTTTGAACAGAGGTCAACGGACTGATCGAGGTTATTATCCCAATAGGTTGTTCAATCCATCATCAGTCGTTTTATCTGATTTGACAGCAGACAGATAAAAACCCCACACTTTAATCACCTAATACAAAAAATATTTCGAGAATGATTTACATTCAATCTCGTAAATTTAACATATTTTAATATACATAAAATTAATACAATCAACTGACAGTGCTCCGTGGACTTTCTATCATATTTACATACATTATAAAACAAAAATCTTTACTGTAGTTGAAAAGTCTATCGTTCCAGAACACTATTGATTACCAAACATTTTAAGAAAGTTGTCTTGAAAAGGCATAATGGCACAATCTTCGTTGCTTTCAATCTTCTTTTCCAAAAAGGCTATGCAAACCTACTGTTAAAGCTTATTGCAACAGTAAAACCATTTCATTAATGTTTACACTGGTAGCGCACCAGATTTCATGGGTTCACGCTCCATAGATAAATAAATACAGACATGTTTTTAACGTTTATTTAAACACATATAGATTCCCAGTGGATTTATCATTGACTGACAAATTAACCCATAATATGCTCCACGTATTTCAGAAAGGATATATTTTTAAAAAAGTTTAATAAAGAGGTGATTTAAATTATATTTTATCAATAAGAAATTAACATATTTTTCTATATCAAATTAACTTTGATGATCAGTTGAACAGAGCATTTCTACACGGAAAGGAAAATACAGAATAAAAAGATCCTGTAGTAAATGAAACTTCATTTCATTTTTCTCAATGGTGACCATACTTGACTATTTTATTTTATTTTAAGTTACAAACACATGTCAAAATCAGTGAAATCCACTATTCCACAGGAAAAGTATTTGAACCCGTGTTTTCGAAATCTGATTTAGCTTTTATTATTTTGGCAAGAATTGAATTCAAGTATCAGATACGTTGTTAACGGACTGTAGGGTATCGCATGTGTCATCTCAACAGCTAACTTTCAGGTAAATATTTCTTTTCTATTGATATTATTTAAATGCAGCATTTCTGACATATTAATCCCAAACAGTCCAGCAACCAAAGAGTTAAACCATATCCATACAAAAACAAATACATCCTCAACAGTGTAAAACAAATTATTTCATCAAATTGAAATGCTAATGATGATGTATTTATGCCTGCAATAAGAGTAATAATTAATTAAAATGTTGGTATAATCAATATTGTAAATATAAAATAAAAACCAAAACAACATTATACATTAAGCCTTAAGAAAAAGCCATTTCAAATGTTGATAGTATAAATAGAACGATTTAAGACTAGTATCATCTGAAAAAACAGAAAAATAAAATAAACATTGAATAGTGAACCGAATATGAATTGAATAAATAAAAAAGAATGGAACAAACAAGATCATAAGTTTATGGTATAAGGGTGGTTACAAGCAAAAATGTGCAGATTTCTCGGAACATGACTTGGCCTTAAGATATTGTGAAGAAATGTGTCATGATCTACATATTTGCAATGCATTCAGAATATTATTACATTATATTTAAGTGTAGAGTATGCATTATTACTATTGTGACCTTTGAGACAATCAAAGCTGTGGAGGACTACATGAAAAATACATCAACCAGACATTTAATGTTAGGGATTTGCCACGGTTAAGAATACAATTTACACACAACAGTCGTAATAATTATCGTAAATAAATAATAACTAACAACTAAATTTAATATTACATCCATTGGCGTATGTGCCAAACGCCTACTGAGTTCTTTTCAATAGTTTGAATATACTATAAATCATATGAAATGTCAACAAAGAATCCATAATTATCAGCAACAAAATGGCAAGCGTATAACTGATATGGATCTTTAGACAGAGTTTAGACAATGATGAGAAGAACAATTATTTCATTTGACTATTATTACATTAAAATTTCATATAATATAGCAGAAATTTTAAGACTGATACAATTATATCACCTGTGAAAAACGGCAATGTAAATTGGCTTCTTTCAATAATTAAATTGTGATATTGATATCTACGCATTCAATTAAATTTAAGTACTAAAAGCATCTAGTATTTTTAAACACATTAAATCAAAGAGAACAATTTCAAGAATTGACTACGTATATTCGAATAAAAAAAATATATTTAAATTTGCAAATTTATTTAAATATACTGAAAAAGTAAATTTCATAACAGTCTTCATTGAAATACTTGCAGATTAAAATTTTTTTACTTCCTTCTGTAACAAAACTGATAATAATGTTCCTGTAAATAAGGTTATTGAATATTCATATACTTCTATAATAATTTTCATAATAAGTGTATTTACACATAATTAAAAAAATACAATTTATAATTTATATAGTTCTGGAAAAAATATTCTAGTATATTATATAACATGCCTAATCCTTTAAAACTCTCATTTCAAATATGCATCATATAATAATGTAATTAAAATTAATAAAAAACGAAAAGTGAAATATAAATTACATATATACAAATCGGATCCCACCGAGGGAGCCCCGGTATCACCGTCCACAAAATATATTGGCAATTTTTTTACTCAAAATATTTTTATATACCTCTTTTACATTGACCACCTACTCACGAGGGAATGGCTAATTTTATATCAAATAGGGTCAACACTAACGCGCAGAAAAGAAAACTAATCATTCATTAATATATCAAACATAAAAACACTATTTGTGGCAATACTATTGACTTAAGCTTTTATAAAGAAACTAAATAGATACCGTAATTGTTAAATACGTAATTCTGCGAAATTTTCAGAAGTCATTATAATTGTTTACATTAGAAATCATTTTACAGGAAGGGTGAGAGTTAATCTATAATTATTATATTCTTCGTTTCTAAAATTAGTAAGTTATAATCTGAATACTGAAGTGATCTAATGCTAATGTTACTTTAAGGTGTGTTAACACTTTACAAACAATGCAACAATTCGCCATGGATACTAACGATGTGTGAAAGCTAGCGCTTATGATATGGCACTAAAGCCTTAAGTAACCGTTACACTAGCAATGCTTAAAATATTTTTTGATTCGGATTAATTTTTTGAATTTACGGCAACATTCTAAAGATCGCCGTAATTAAAAATGTGAGGTCTCATTAACGGAACCCTCGAAAAGCAACTAAGTTTTACATACTCAAAATAAAGCTAGATATTTCAATGGCATTTCAATCAATACATTAGTCACAATACTAACGTGTCAACTAAAGCTTATAAAATTCGAAGCGAAGACAAAACTACAGCCAAACTAGTATTGTCATTTTATCAGTTATTTAATTTTAAGAAAACTCTTTACACCGAACCGCATATAATACGACAAAATAAGAATCATTTCAATTGATACATGTTAAGTTTAAACTACAATTTAGAGAGATACTTCGTGAGAACAGGCTAGTATTTTTTGCTTATTTGCGTATCGAGTTTCATATAGCCTTAAAGGTGCCAGTATTTAAATTATATCAACAAGTGGGAAAATAATCTAGATTCAAAAGAATCCCATACCGCATGAACAGGATTTTTAAAAATATTAATAATATAAGGCGTAGATAATTTCGAAATTACATTGATGTTTCATATGCATGTCAAACCTCCACGACTTCAGTCGCATAAGACTAACATAAAAGTAGATAGTGACACTGAAGCTACATATGCCCGATTACAGTTGGAACTACCTAAGAAATTTTAACAATTTATCATATAAGTGAATTCAATTAGAAAGAATTGCAATAACTAAACAGACATACTACAATTTATATTATCTAGGCAAGCGATTTCATAAAACTCACAAAGCTCGATGATTTTACAAAACGTGAGTTTTTATCGCCGCGGAAGAACAAGTTATGATTGCACAAGCTCAGATGTAAATATAAAATAACAAACAATAGTGAGATAAAGGAAGAACAGAATGCGGATAGATGGCATGACCAATTCAAGACGACACTCATGATGTCTCAGCGCCAGAGAATATTCCCTCCGTATCTAAGCTACCGTGAATATGAGTAAATAAATATGGCTTACAGTTCCAGCTCAGAGATGTACTATAAAAAATATGCACATCCGCATTCTGTAATTTAACAAACAAAAATAATGCAGCAGGATAAATAAATCGTTTGCGATTATTAATATCCAAGTTTCCAATTAACAACTTTCTATACAGTAATTTATTACAATAAAAGAGATTTTTATGATAAGTTCAAGTATGCAAACTGAATCATAGAGAAATCGGTTAAAATACATAATAAAGAATTTTATCAATTAGATACATTGGTATTACTTGAAAGGATAATGCACTTACATTATGTCCTCCAATATTTGCAAATGGATTTATTAAATTATACTCAGCAATCACTGCTGCCTTTGTGAAAATCATTTTAACTCTTTGAGGTCCATATTTTTTTTTTTTTAATCTGCCAGGTCCACAATTATTTTTGACATTTTGACATGATTAACATTGGTTTTCAAATAAAACACTATTTTTCATAGAATTTATATATTTTAGTTGATTAGTTAATCGCACGTTAGGAGAGTAACTGTTTCATACCTAAACTGGCCTGACTGCCTGCCTCCAAACAGTTCGTTTTGTATATTCATCGGTATACGAAAACACATTTGAAGGGACAGAAAAAATATCAAAATTCTCTCCTGAATAATGATCTATAGAAAGCAAGTTAAAAAAAAAAAACAAATGCTATGAAATTTGAGCAAAGGAAAAAAAAATTCAAACTACATAGGACCGCAAAGAGTTAAGGATCTGTTTAATATTTTCCCATGACAGAATTTATCAACATTTTAACAAATTCATATCAACAATTTTTTATCAGATGTCTGACTGCCATCAAATACATCTTCATTTCATCACCAAATCGTTGAAATCTAGCTTTATTTTTAGATATATACACCACAAATATATGAGAAGAGAACATATGGGGGTGCTCCTGACAATGATAATGAATTTTCAATACCCAACATATGTTTATTCGCAGGGGATGTTTTCAAATACTGAAGACATAAAATAAGTTGCGTCAGCGAGAAATTTGTTGAAAGGGGCTGAGGAAAATTGAAACAGAGAAAAGAAAGGAAAAGGATGGGATGGGGAATCACCTGAGCCAGTGGTGGGTGGCAGAATGGGGAGAGGCAAGCCTTTGCAGAAGGTGGTGAACAAAGGCCTGAGTGATGTGTGGAGAGCCTCTTTCAGCCGCCTCGAAGGCTCGACGGAGTTCGGTCACTGCCGACTCCCCTCCTCCACCTCCCGCGTTCCGGTGCTTTCTCTGCAACTGAAAAACAAAACACGCCATCAACAAACTTTTTATCATTGTAAGCATTTTTGAAAATACTAACAAGCTGAATGTCTCATGTGGTATAAATTTATCTAACTTCAATCTACAATGAATAATATTACAGTTTTCAGTATGCATGAAATACTGAAGTTTTAAACAATTTTGCGTTACTATTCATTTGCAACAGACAATAAAAAAATGAAACTTCACTTGTACATATAATTTGATATGAATTTCTTCAAAAGCATTATGGCAATGAGACCCACAAAAAACATAAAGGAAACTCTAGCATGTATAAAGAATAAGTTACCTCTATAAGCAGCGGGGAGATGAGCTGTGTGAGGTACGGGCTCGGCTGACGTTCTGTTACACCGCCATTGCCCGATACTCCTCGATGGTCAAGTGGCGACATCTGTCAAAAAATATCAGCAATAAGATTTGCAACAACACACATTATAAAAAGATTCATAAAAACAAATAGAAATTTTGTAAAATAACAACAATGCTGAACTGACCTCTTTACTAATTCTTTTGTCGTGATTCGGTTCATTTTTCCTATCCTCTCTATCTCTTTCTCTGTCCCGTTCTCTTTCTCGCTCCCTTTCTCGCTCTCTCTCCCGTTCCCTGTCTCTATCTCTTTCTCTCTCGCTATCTCTGTCTCTTTGTTCTTTATTTCTATCGTTAGCTGGAACCGCAGATGGCGGGGACGACTGAAAAGAAGAAAATAACAATCAAGAAACTTGCAATTCAAAATAAATTTATTTTTCAAGTTTACACAAGGCTTTTTATATTTAAAACCTATTTCAAACACTTAATGCCTTAACCCAAGTGACGCTCATCTGTTTTGATTTGTGGAGTTCTAATTTTATCCAACACGTGTGATGCTAGTCAAAATGCTTACAGTAAATATTGTAACAATTTCGTAAATAATTTTATTTAGTTCATGTCTGCCAGCAGTTTCGATTGGAAGTTTGTCCGCTGTTGTTTTGTTTTGTGTATTTCATAATTATAATATTGTTTTCAGGTATCATATTTTGAGTGAGAATCAAGAATGAATAGGTTAATTTTGAACTACTGTTTTAATTTTTTGCTTAAGATAATTCAGTAACTAGGCATTCAGGAGAAATACAGTATGACTACTTTTATACTACGTTGTAATATTTGAAAAAAAAAGTAATTTATAATGGTTACCGTTATCTTTTCATGTGTATTGTTAGCAGATACGTGTTGCTGATATTTATGATTAGGAGTGGGATGATGATCAAGCTGCCAAGGGCGTCCAGGTGTCCCGTTTTGCTTCTTGGGATGGGCATTGGCATTTGAGTTGGAATTAGCTGAGGCATTAGAATTGGAATTAGCATTTGCATTTGAGTTGGAGTGGTGGACGGGGGGCGCAGGCGGAGGGGGCGTGGAAGGAGGGACAGAAGAGGAAAGCAGTATTGGTCTCTCTTCTAAATTGGCAGCAGCCATTAACAAAGCTGTCTTGGCTCCGTGTAATCCTTTAACAGTCATTATCCACGGCTCATCCAGATCGCTATCTTGTCTATTTGATTCCTCTCTGAAACAAGTGGTAACAATAAATATCATTAAATTATTTTAAAACAGACAAAAACATATAATAGTTCAAACATTTTAATATGCATACTGAACATCTATTAAATATATAATATGATAATAAACACTCACGAATCTGAATTCTCCGATTCAGTTTCACTCTCTTCACTTCTTTGCGATTTCCATTTCTTATATCTGTCTATCAAATCCATTAGATATGAGTTCTTTTTAGCTTTTCGTATAAATGGAAACTTCAGTAACTCTTTCGCAGTGGGTCTCTGAAAATTGATAAACAAAATCATTGTAGGACAAAAGATATATATAGCTAGTATTAACTGAGTCAATAAAATACAAAAATGTATCAGACCAGAAGTTCTCAACCAATTATTTACTTATTTATTTAACGAGAATATCTTTTCAGTTAATGTCTCTTTACTCAGTAGGGAATTTTCAATTCAATTCACCGTACTGTTATAATACACTACAAATAAATTGACTGTACTTGGATTTGTGAGAACAAGACTATACTTACATTTTCAGGATCCTTGTTAAGACAAGCTTCAACAAACTCCTTGAACTGTTTGGAGTAGTTACCAGTAAGTTGTGGAGGATTATTCTTAGGAATGAGAAAAAGAACTCTCATGGGATGGAGTTCTGAATTGGGCGGTTCTCCTTTTGCCAGTTCAATGGCAGTGATTCCGAGTGACCAAATGTCTGCTTTTGAGTCATAGCAAGACTGCTTGATCACTTCTGGTGCCATCCAGAATGGTGTACCGACGAATGTATTTCTCTTACTCGTCGTATTAGTTAGCTGACCAGCGACACCTAAAATTATTATTAACAATAATCAATAAAAAACTGATTCGTTTCATTTTGATCTACCTTCGCTACTTATTGTTTATAATAATAATACATGAAACTCTGAGGTCAAAATTGATGCCAAAAAAACTTTTAAGGTAATAAATAATACATTCCTTGGATTGTCAAAGTCATAATAAAATATTTAGGAAAATTAAAGACCTAAATTTAATTTTAAAGCGCTATGTTTGGTTATAGAAAACCAATGTATTTATTTTTATTTACAACAATATTGTGACAATATATTTTTTATAAATATAATACAAACAGTAAGCAAACTTAATTTCCAACTGAAAAACAACAAATTATTTTGCAAAACATATAAAAGGAAAAACTACACATTTTAATCAGCACAAGATTTCTAAAAAACGTGAGCAAATAACCCAATTAGCACTTTGTGGAATCCGGTTATGTGATAATTAAATACACAGTATTTCATCTTATTAGCAATATGATAATAGGATGACCAATACCTATTTATATCTTTGACTTGAACCATATTTGAGAGGTTTTATTAACATGATCATATTCACCACTATCATAAGCACAATAACCTAGGGTAGGCTTACACTACCAATAACAACTCTATCTAATGTGACACCATTTTTTCCATTGATATTCCAAGCAAACAACAGTTACAAACAACTTCATCTATAACGACTAATTCTTGGCCTACACCTAGTCCTAAGGACTATAAAATTTCTAGGCATCACTTTCTTCGCTGCAACTTGTTTAGCTATATCTCTAGCTGAGTATTGGTTTGGGACACAGACCATTTTTTTGTGTTAAACTATTGTTAAAGGTTGTTTTGTTATGTACCCGGTGAAAAAAGTTAAGAAAATAGTGAAATGAGGAAGTTTTAAGAATTTACTTTTTACTGTCGCTTAAATTCATATATTGTTTATGAATTTCCAATTAAATTTTTTTGTGTTTATGTTTACATATTCAATGCCTTTTTCCTTACGAAATTTCCAAACAAACAATTACGTCTCTTTTAGAGATATATCTGTGAAGTGAGGTTGTGTAAACTCACCAGTGACTTTATCCTCTATCAAAATTTTTTTTTCTACATTCATTTTTTCCTGATTGACACTAATAATAGTGGTGAAATCATTGGGGTTTAATTTCAATGAGTTTATAAGATGACATAAATTGACAACACTATTGTTCAGAAAGAATATGGAACACACCAATTCAAATTATAAATGACCACTAGAATTATTAATATGTTTTATTCTATAATTGGATATAGAACAAACCAATACACAAATTTTGTTGTATTTTGTGGATATGGAACACAAAAATAATTTAATAAGTCAAAACAACGTACAAATGCCATGTAAAAGCAGTATTTATAAGATACATTGCTGAAAATGATATTCCAACAGAAATAACGTTTCTAAACCAAAAGGGGCCGTAGTAGTAAGCATATATACATTAAATCACTTGTTTCTCCGGTTTTTCAAAATAATCAACCAAACCAATACTCAGCTAGTGATATGGCATTCATATGGTAACCATGACCTAACAAATTCAGTCTCTCACTTTCGATTGACTAACCTGTACTGGTATGTTCATATAACTGTCATCACTCAGTCACATTAGTCCTCACGAATAATCTAATAAATGCAATGACTTAGTGTTTTTATAACGATCTTACCAAAATCTGCAAGTTTCACATCACCCATCTCACTAAGCAATACATTAGCTGCCTTGATATCTCGGTGCAGTTTTCTTTCTGAGTGTAAGTAGTCAAGACCTCGTAACACCTCTCGAAGAATTACTGCGATGTGCATTTCCTCGAAACTTCCAGCTTTCATCAGATCCAGTGCCGACCCACCACCCAGGTACTCCATGATGATCCATAACTTTGTACCCTGAAACCAAATGATTTTTTTTATTTTAATATCTCATCGCAATAGTATTCTAGTCATGGTACACTGGATGTAATTCATCATTGGCCAATAATAAAAATTCAAATAGTGATTTTATTTCTATTACAATAAAGATAATCAAGAGTGGCACCCCTGCAGAAAAGCTTATGATACAAATAAAAGCAAATATGATTGCATCACGGAAGAATATTGAAGAAAGATGAAACAATCAAGGGTCAGAGGTGTTTACAGACATATATGAATGGCAAAAACTTATGAAATAGACCGATTTCCAAGCTGATGTGTAGCATTATGGAAAAAAATAACAAATACAAATATTTGTAAAAGTTTTTTACAATGGTCGCTCTGAAAATGGAGCATATGGATCAACACAGTGTAAAGATGTCCGCTCCAAAAGTGGAGTATATGGATCTCTACAGTGCGAGATATGTCACAACAGATTATTTTTCACAAGAATTGTTTTTCAAACAATCCAATTCTGCATTTTTGGATTTTTTTAATAAAAATAGTACATCTAAATGTGTATATCATGCAGAGCTTAAAAGTCCAGGAATAAACGATTCATATATCAATTCTTCATAAAGACAGATAAATATTAATTTATATTTGCAAAAAGTGCTAGTTCTACGAAAGCTAATAAATTGTACACATTCATTTAAATTCCAGATAATATACTCGAGACATTTCAAAAATTTTAGTAAGACATCACTTTTGTTATCAAAAAAGATAATTATGAAGTACACATTTAATCAGACACATTTCTCATAAAATTAAAACAACACATTCATCTTGTGCTATTTTGATAAGTATGTTAATTTTTAATCTCTACCTATCAAGAATACTAAATGTAAGGCTTTTAAAATTAAAGTTGTATGTAATGTTTGTAACGGTATATTATAAAAAAATTATATGTAGGCACAACGCAAATATTTGGCAATTGCTGCTTGATTAAAGATAAGAATTTGTATGTGACACACAAAAAGAGGAAATGTAACATTTTTGGTGATAAATGATATCAAACAAAACTGTTATTTACATTTTTATACGGAATAGTACATCACCAAAATTTTAAGTAGGAAAATAATTTTGTGGCCACAAGTTAATCTCAAAAATCTCAATATAACCGAAAAATATTCATGAAGGTCATTCTATGTTGAATATTTTACTATGAATTATGTACAGCCGAAAATATTCTATACATCAATATCTTTATCATTAAATAACTTCACCTGCAGATAAGTTAGTAGATGCAGCTACTGTAAGCAGTGCAATTATTGGTAAGTCATAAAAAGTATATTACATTATTATCCTACCATATCTACTGTTTTTTATTTAATGACAACATAGAATTATGTAAAAATCTGAGAGCCATATTGTTATTCTTTGAATTTTTAATAAGTAACGCAGCCAAAAAATTGTTTGTTAAAATGAGTATACTTTGGCTGCCATAGTATGAAATTTGATTGATTTGATGTCTCAAATGACTTTAAAAGACATTATTTATGTTTAAATAAATTTAATTTAACATGCTAGGGAGAGACATTTAAATTGTAAATGGACTGAATTTAGATTTACAACTTGACAAAGTCTCTAGTCTCTAGTTGTTGAAGATTCAACATAATGCAGAAAGACATAAAACAGCTATGAAGTCTGTGTAACACAAAAAATTAAGTGAAATTATGGACGTAACTCATAATTGCAAACAATATTTAAATTTTTTCACCTACAAAATCAAATATATGATAAAACAATTACAATTTGCTGTTACCTCAAATTCAAGCAAAATGGTATAAAGAAAAACGCTGTGCTGCAATACTTGGAAATTATTCTTCTTTGCCCTTCTGTTTCTGACAACACTCTTATCAGTCATATAAAAATGACAGCTGTGTTTTGAACGAAATTTAAAAATTTGTTTCATATATCATTCTTTCCTTTTTAATCACAGATTTTAGTTGATAGAATTTAATAAACTACTCCGTTTTATCAATTCCAATTCGGTTTTACTATATTATATCGTCCAATATAATTTCATAGAGCTTTGCTTTTTATCTTCCCTATATGCTGGTCACATTTTGCTGTCATTTCAAAAAGGAATACAATGCATCTTATAACAATAACAAAAGAATAATAATAAAAAACAATGTGAAGTTTGATGACACATTGCTATTCTTCAAAATGAGTATGATAAATGATAATAATGCAACTGACTAATCAAATTGCTGCATTTGGATAGCATTTAATATTTATATTGCAGTGCATGTCATTTTGCAATAATTTGTTGATTACATTACAAAAACACATAAAAAGGCAAATGGTTAACACAATCTACACTAGATAACTTCTACATCCTCTGTCCACCCTTTTATGAAAAAGGCAAATACTCCAAAAAGATTTCATGACAACTTTTATCAGTGATTCATAGTGTTTATGAAACAGATAAGGCATTGCAGATATGAAATAAGCACTATGTTACTAGCAAAAAAACATTGTGTTAAATATAAAAAGTCTCACATCCATAGCACAAGATGCAATGTTGGGTTCGAAGGTGCTAATATTTTAATAATTCAGTTAGTACGGGTGAGCAGCTATTTTATACAGGAAATCTAATCCGGAATCTCAGAATGATTCGTAATAGTAATCCTAGGATTATCGATTAAGATTGTAGCATAAATTTTTTAGGGGAATTACAAAAATCATCCCTTCTCCAAACGTTTAAATATTTTTTAAAAATGTGTAACTTTAAATATCATGTGCGACCATGGCTGCCTAGATCCTGATTATTCCTCGACCTACGATAGACAGAACATCGACAAGGTTGATAGTTTTAAATACCTAGAGGTACACATTACAAGGTATGGCACTTTGCAAAATGAGCTCGCTATAGTAATAGGAATAGCTGGAACGTCTTTCAATTCCATGCCAAATGTCTGGGACTCTAAGCTGTACAAGGTGAAAACCAAACACCACCTATTCAATATATACATTCTGTCAGTGACGCTCTACTATTGCGAATTATGGTACTCAACAGAGTCTCAAAGTAGCTGTATACATATTAAGCTTTGAGAACAGATGCCTGTGGCGAATTTTGGATACAGTGATACGATTTCGATTTCGTTTGTAACAAAGAGATAAGAGAACAAAACCATGGAGCCATTATTCGCTGATAAAGTGAATCTGCAACATTGGATCTAACTTGGCCACATTGCGGATGCCTCAAGAGTCTTAATATGACCTGCTTATTCTTCAAATCAACTGATTTTCAGTGTTCTGGAAGACCGCTGAATACCATCCACAGAATGTACCCGGCGGAGTTACTAGTGGATGATAGGGATTTTTGGAGGCAGTATGTGGTGTCCATATGCTCCGCTTAGGGAGCGGATATGAAAGAAGCACTTTTTTTTTTTATACCATGTTCGCTCCTAAACTGGAGCATATGGATCCACACAGTGTGAAGAAATCCACTCCGAAAGTGGAGTATATGGATTTCCACAATGTGAAGATGTCTTGACAGAGAGACGTCGATTTTATTAATAAATGTAATATTTATGGATAAAAATTATTGTCTAATCCTGAGATTATAAGTTTGGACCAGAGCTAAATTCACTTTTTGTGCGTGTTTGGTAAACTATACAATCAAATTAAAATATATAGCCAAAAATAATTAGCGAAATCTTAGCAACATTAATACGCTGATAACTCGTCGATTTTATGGTTTTACGGCACGAAATTGGCAGAATATTTACGGGAATATGCTATGAAATAATAATATGCGAAACCGACTGCAAAATCCGGATAGCATTGCTAAAAGGATAATGAATAATAATAACGGTACCGACAGAATTGGGTCTCGACCAGAATGAACATCGCGCACGTGATACTCGACATTCAACCCTCACGATAATCAAATTTTTATTTCCGAAAACTGGGCACAAATAAAAAATATTGTACCGTTATCGGTATGCCAATATAGGTCATCCGTTTTGTGAGGGCGCTGCACGTACACGCTTGGCAACTCATTTTTTAGTTTTTGCACCGTGACGATTTTAATTCCACATCTGGCCGATAGACAACTTATAAAACTACATCATTCAATGTATTAATCATTGGTCAGACTAAAAAATAATTATTATTAAAAAAACTATATTGAAATTTTAATTTAATTTAATTTAATTAATCTCAGTCAAAATTTTACATATAATTAATATATTATCTCGATAACAGCGAGTCAATCGAAATATCCATGAAATAGTACTAAATATAATTTAGAAACACAGTTTATATCAACAGAAATAATTATTTCTTATTAAATCTAGAACCGGTACATATGTGAGTGTATAAGATAACGTTGGTATGTGTGTATGGTTAGATCAGTCAGTAAAGGATATCCATGGCACTTATTTCATATTATTTGACTTTTAATACATAATAAAATTATTTTTATAGCCAATTACAAAAATTGATCGAGCAGATTTTGTATAATTTGTATTTAAAACATACATTTTTTACTGGACACCCGGAAGCCGTCACCGTAGCTAAAGAAGTAAGGTGAGTGCTACATCAAGTATGTAACTTGGGAAGGACCAAAAAACAAACCCAATAAGATTACACATTGTTTTAAAAGTCGCTAAAAACTATAGACAAACAAAGTCACTCGGCAAGTAGGCGGGTAACCAAGAAGTAATACATGGCTACAAAACCTCCCTAAAATCCTGCATTGGAAACATGATTAAACTCCGCGAAAATACATGGCAACAAAGAAATAATAACGATCGAGAAGAAGAAATTGCAATATAGGCTTTCGCTGATAATAAATTAATCACCTGTAAAATGCATACCGCTCGCTTACTAATCACCAAGTATTGGGTGCGTGTAGTGTATTGATAATAATGTGAAAAATACTTTTAAATGGTATAAATAGGTGAAACATGTTACGAAAATTTGATGTGTTTGAATTGATAACAATAGTAGTAGATAATGAATTGTTATTTTGATTACTCGAAATAAAGGAATAGATAAAACACATATGCTATGATAATCGTATCTGATTAATGAAATATTTCTTGGGTCAATATTTCTTTTGTATATTATCTTGAACAGATAAAATGCCGCAAGAATTCGTAGAGCAATGATAAAGCCGAACATAATACCCACATAATAAATATTTCGTGACATTTAGAATCGTACATTGAAGTTGGTTTTGAAATTGTAATTGTCACATTATTTGATTGTTGTTTCTTTCTAACATTTGTTTATTGCAATGACAATAATCCAACGCCGAAAATATGAACGAAGGCTGATGATGGCCCAGTTATCGAATCACGAACTGTCAGATTTAATTTTCTGTGTATACTTACAGAAATCAATAATCATAAAAATATATGTATTGTATAGTTTCCGCAGCCTGTCTAAATACGTTAAGAAACTTATTAAACGGTATTTTAATATATTGTAATAATCTAGGTGTGGTGAACATTGTATATTATTGTGAGTAAGCATAAAAAAGTCTACGTAATTTCCAGCCTATTGCCGATCACCTGCTGCTGTCATAATCATAAGTCCTGAAAAGTGGATTCACTTTTAGCAAGTATGGCTTCATTTACAGCAAAGATCTAATAAATATCTTCCGACAGTGTATCTAATAATATAATTTATTAATGACACACAGAACTAATGGGGTAGTGTCCAGGATTCGAATTCTCTTGAATTCGTCATTCATAAATAATGTTGTAAAATTTCGTACGCAACGGTAGAGAGATAAAGGCGGACAAAAAGTTATTCACAATGAAACATATTGGGTGAACAACATTCTATATTAAATTTATACTATATTTGCCTTTGTTATGTGGTGTTAGCGCTCATTTAATAATAAGGGAAATAAAACTTTTACAACAGGCCACTTCAAAAGCCAAATAACTATAATAAAGGTAGGATTGTTACGTAGTAATGATAAATGAAATAAAGTTTAGTTGACAGAAACGAAATGACGAGTATCAATTTATCTGTAACAACCTTAAAATTGTATATTTCGACCCCTGTAAAATCTGGAGCCGCAGATCCAAAAGAAAAATTTACTATGTGTACTGACTGATTCAACGAAATAAAAATTAGCTGAACCATAAAAATCGCGTAATAATATCAATAAAATACAGTTACAAAACGCATATACATACTTTTAAGTAAGCACAAAACTAATTCAATGAAATTAATCGCGGAAAAATTAATTCGGTGAAACAATTTTAAAACTTCGATCAATTCTCGACAGCCTTATGTCAACCTTAAATTGACCGAGCCTGATATATGTTTATTCTATATGACTTTTAAACATCCATACTTATCGATGTATAAATATGAATACACATATATGAAAAATACAACACGACATGAAATATTAATGTAGAAATAATGCATAATATTACAAATCAAGAAACAATAGCATACCTCTATTATCGGTTTATTTATACAAAGCAATATTAGTGTAATATATTGGACACAATTTCCACAAATAGCCTTATCAAAACCGTATAATCAAAACACGCCGTGCAGTAAACATTTCAGTATGAGGGGCATAACTGTAAAATATCGTATGGAGAATTTATTTTTTATGCCGTCGCTTGAAAATATGGGGGTACGACCTAGAATTCTATTGACTCGACTGTAAAGTAAATTAGGGTAATCGATCGAGTGTCCTTAAATGAAAGCGGTTTCTACTGGATCCAACTTCTGAGGAGATATCTCCACGTGAAACTATTGTTTTTTTTTTTAAAGAGTGAAAATACATCGATTCCAAATCCGTGCCTAATAAATGAAAATCAAACATTGTTGCCAGTCGGTTGATAAAAGTTTTAAAGGAAACTATACCCTTTTCTTTTCAGATGGGCATAATTTTCATTAAAAATATTAACTTTAACACAATAAATAGGAGCATTAGCTACATTATTTTTGTATACGCGGTATAATAATCAAATATATAAATATTGAAGGATAACTACCATAAAAATTCGACGGCTAAAAAGTATGTACTTCGAACAAAAATATCCACAAGTTTTTACGTGATCAAGTAGGAGAATTTTAAAAATTAATACTATCATGTGGTAACTAGGTGTATTTCTTAATAGAAAATTATTTTAAACCAAAAACCAATAAAAATTTGTTCACATGCATAAATTGTTATTAGCAATTATGATATATTATATCTTTAGCAATCAAATTATTGATATACTATGGTATGTTTAAATTTGTACATGCATATACGTCACCTCGGCAACCTAATTGCCGACACTAGAGATCGCGGATACAAATACTGTAGCTGACAACAGAATCTCACGAAAGACGATCCATCAAGATAAGTTTACGAATTGTGGCAAGCTATATGATACACATACCTAACAGATAATATATACGGATTTACGAATATGAAATAGTTTTAAATGTTGTTTTTTTTGTTCACTTACGCCTTTCAAGTGTACATTTTATCATTAAAATCGTTATTCCTACTCGTATATGGAAGTGTACAGATTTTTTTGGATGTACAAAAAAATACTAATTAATATGTATATTGAATGGAGGCAATTACATGGATAATTAAATGTAAGGACGCAATGTGTATTTCTCGAACGTGATCAAATGTGCGGCTGCGAAATTAATTATCAAGTTTTGCAGCATTATTGAACACAGTGGAAAGAGGTTCTCCCCGAAAATTCGTCATTTAGCCACGGCGTGTATGAACATTGTGTTCGATGACGTAAAAATCAACTTCACATCTAACCTCATCGACCTTATCGTATCACGAATTATTATTGTACTTCTTACGTCATGAAGTCTTAAGAGAAACGAGTACAAATCAATTTTTAATAACTCCAAAAACACTATCTCCGATCTGTTAAAAAAAACCATCACTACACGGAAGCTTAAATAGCAACATAGCAGCATCAATAACTTATAAATAAATTTGTGGACATGACTTTTTACAAGCCCTATACAATACATAAATGTACTGCAATTTTTCGAATATAAATCTTTTTTACATAGGTAAACGGCTAATAGTCGTACGTGTTTACAGTCCAAAAGACCCATAGCTTTTAATATAATGAACTTTTAGGAGAAAAGTTCCATCGCATTGCGCTCTCACGAAGTCTCCGTGTAAAAAGCTGCAGCATGAAGGGTAACCTACTTCAACTAGTCATTAAAGATGATGAAAAATAATATATTACTTTAGCATGGATACCATTAAGCCTGTACAATAAAAATAATTGTTTTATACGTTTATGAAACAAATGGTAACCACAGCGGAAACGTATAAAAATACCGATGAAATTCAATTTTGAAATAAAATCGATAGTATCTGATGTATGTCTGTGGTCTTTTGCGGATTAGTTTGTTTAAATTCCGAATTGACTGGTTACAGAAAAACATGTATATAGTAAATGTGAACTCTTCGATAAATTTAAGCTGAATATTCTTAGATGACAGATCACAGATCTGTTTAGGTAAGAGTCTAGAGCTCACGAAAAGGTGTGTAAGGAACATCAAATGGCACTTTACCACTAGGGGGAAGTGAGCAAGTAACTCCAAGAAGAATGTAATCGGGTTAAGTATCTCTGACAGAATAAACATCCCTGGATAGCAATTTTCAAATAGACACAAACCACAATGAACCGTCACACCGGCTTACAATATTATGGTCTCATGATATGCGGATGGATGGATGACACATTTAGTAGCTTATAATATACGTTATAAGTGTGGTTTCTCAAGTCGGTTGAACCATTCGTTGGCTGATCGACAATGGTGTCTTAGTTTCCACAGAGGGATATTTTGTAATTTTTCAAAACATGTAGATATCTTCTCAACAAGGCCAATATTAATAGGATTTAGAATAGGAATGGTCTTGAGATGCTGCCCCTGAGATTCTAGCAATCAGAAGAGTACACAACGTTCATTATACCACGGTTCACGCCCGCATAACAGATGTGGGGATATGTTGAATAATGGACGGGAAAGCGAGCTTCACGTCTTATCGAGATGGAAATCTTTAAAAATATAAGTGCCGAAATAATGATACAATCGATGTCACCGTTGAGTGAAGCTATGCGTTCTCCGCGCTTCTATCATTTTCATTTCCAAATGATCGTTTTAGGTGAAACTCAGCTTCGTTGCGAAAGAGAAAAACGACACGAGCTGGATGGAGTACATTACAATCAGTGAAAGTGAAAACCGAAGAGAGAGGGCACACAATAATAACACATTTCAGTTGTTGTGCGCAATTGTCCATTATACGTTATTATTTTATTGCTTCGCCGCGCGACTAGATTGAAATTATTCCATCAAAACTGACTGATGCAAAAATTTGCCGTTCTAAATTATTGCTATTGTCGAAAGAAGAAACTAATGCGAAAAAGAATAAAAAACTTATCGGCAAGAGGCCAGTAAAAATGAAATTGCTTATACCGCAATAAGCATTTTTTATGATTAAAACCTATAACACTCGATTCGACCCAGTCTCACTATTTTTTCAATATACGATATATTTCGCTATGCCACAAAACTAACAACTTGATTTAAAATGCGAATATATCATTTCGCTAAAGCCACTCATAAGTATTTCAAGATTTGTTGTTTCACGGAGTGAAAATGCATTGATTTGATCTAATGATTATTTTGAATAGACGACCGTAAAAGCTGGTTATAGCCAGTTAATTTGCAACGCTTGTGAAAGAAGTCAGTATTTTAATAGGTTTCCCGATCCCGAAATGAAAAAGTCTAATAATTATATACATCGTTGTACTACAAGACTGAAATTAAACCTGGCTGGCATTCATAAAGTTCTTACGCTTAACCAACGTTAAAATTAAACTTTTTAAATAATCAACTAATTTTGCAATTTATGTTAACGTTTCTAACAACAACATATTTTTGAAAGAAAAAAATAGACGTTTGTAACCGATTCTACGCGCAAATTGTTGATTTAGCAAATAATTACTGCTGGTTATAAAAATTTAAAAAAGATATCTATTGGAACCTTCGCTTAAAATATAGAAAACAAAAATAAGCATGTATGTGCAGATGTAATAGAACACAAATATGTCTCTAAAAGGAACCTGGTCAAAGTATTTAAGATAATTCATTTACAAATCAATAGTTTAGAGTGCAAAGTTGATAAGTCCACTTTTATCCGAAAATGATTTAATAATAACACCTTGTTGCACCATGATATATGCATGTCCTTGAATTTTGCATGTCTTGTATTTGTAATTTGACAATTCAGAGTTATTTATATATATTGAAAAAATCGTCCAATGAAATTCGACAACTTCATTCGGACCTGAGACAAAAGTCAAAAGTATTTAGATCGTAACCAGCTCTGTGAAAAAATCGTTTAAATGATTTTTTTATTATCAAGAAAATTGCAAAAACAAATAAACTTCATTCGGACCTGAGACAAAAGTCAAAAGTATTTAGATCGTAACCAGCTCTGTGAAAAAATCGTTTAAATGATTTTTTTATTATCAAGAAAATTGCAAAAACAAATAGCAAGATAGTCCGTTTCTACACTCGCCTGTAAAATTTTCAAAACTGGACTTACCAAATTTGCACATAAGCAATCGAAATATGGATTATATTTCTTACCTTAAGGTAGGATCCAAAGTATTTCGTGACAAACGGACTATCGCACTGCGAGAGCACCATGATCTCCTGCTGTATGTCTTCGATCTCATCTTCGGCTTCTTCGAGGTCAATTATCTTTATGGCCACGACCTGCTGCGTGCGGTTGTCCACGCCCTTGAACACTTCGCCGAACGACCCCTTGCCGATTTTCTCTTGTTTTGTGAAGATTAGCTCGGGATCGACCTTCTGGAAAAAACGACCACATAAATAATAGTCTGAAACACATATTACATACGCAAATTCACGAGAACCAAAGCACACTAACAAATCGACGAGTGGACATGACCTAACATTGTTTGAACAACTGATCTAATCGTCCAAACATTTGATATTTACTTTTCTTTATTATTTATTTATACGCGACTTAAAACGAAATGAGGCCTAATGATTCAACAATATAAAAGAACTGACAAAAATGTATACATACGGAAAAAGGGATTTGAAAATACAAAACAGACCAGTCACATATAAAATGTATTGATAAAATCAACGGACATCGGAATTATGTGAGGATTTCCACGTCTAGTAGATATCGTCTAGAAAGAATGACAATCTGACCACTGGAGACAAATTCTTTATTTATTCCAAGCATTCCTCAATATACGATAACTAAGAAACTATTTTTTCACATATGGCATCAAAATTTTCTTAAATTTATATGAGCTTGCTAAATTGAAAAAAGCCAATTTAGACAATTCCCTAACAAATACATGTGTTATTAGGACTTATCTGTAATTAAAATGAACGAATTAAAATAATTAACCATCCGATATGATAGAAAATATCATGCTTTCTCAAAACCAATTGTAATACTTTCACGAGATTCGTCACACCAATCGGGGAGAAATCTTCTACTATAAGTATTATAATTACTAAAGCGATTTTTTTTGTCTTCATTCATTTATTTTGTGCATTAAAAAACACGTTCTATACCACTTCTTTGTTGTTATTAAAATCTTTCATCATTTGTACTTTTTATATCTATTACATATGACCGATTGCTATAGGATGCATGACCAAATATTGTTTATCAATACCATTCATCTCATGCTTACTTACGTATATACTGTCAACCATCGCAATGATGTTACCATAGCAATATTAACGCTAAACGGATAATAAAATGAAAGATCAAGTAAATAAGATACGCCGCAGTATTATTTTTGTCACAATATATTTTTTGTTTACAATCATGTTCAACAATATTATATTTTATCAGTAGATACTTCACAAACTTACAAGTATTATAGAGGTATAAATAAGCATCTAGTAATATATTAATTTACGGGTATGTGTTTGCATATACATATAAAACATTGAATGATCGGTAAAATATGTATGGTAATTCACGGAATGAACAAGTTGAAAGTAAAAAGACGTTAGAGAGCCAGACTGCCGCTTTTGAGTCAAACTTTCTGTCACGCTTGGCGATTTTTTTACACAAGTTTGTAAGAAAAATAATCAAACTGCAAAATTACATGCAGTGGAAATATCATGGAATGAAACGATTCCATCGAATTTCACCGCGCACTTGCCTCTCGAAAAATACTGTTTAGTCAATGTTTAAATTGCTGTTTAAAGTTTCCTGGATGAGATTGCTTTCGTGAAACAAACGTTATTTATTATTTTTCACGATTTCGACGGTTCCTTTTATGTATAGTTAAGAACATAATTACAGGTGGTAGCTGAAATAGCTATCGATATTTGTTTACAGCTGTTATCACCAACGAACGATAAGGGAAACTAACTGAACCGAAAACATGCATCGTATGTGTAATGAGTTTTAAATGCATCTACGTATATGAAATAGTATAATTAAATAATTGACACAAGAGAATGATAAATCTAAAACGTATGTCAAAAACTACGGAAATAAATTCGTAAAAAAATACATTGCAGAAGTGAAGAGGAATGTCTTATTTAACTAAGATATCTATCTTATTTTTTTAGTATATTTTGTTCTTGATTTTAAGCATAAATTAAACATAGGCACAGCTTAGATAAGAGACATGAACCCTAAGTGGTTTTAATTTTGAGAATCATAATGTAATAACTTCTCTCAAAAGGAACTAAGCCGCAAACACCAAACTATTATCGAAATTCAGCTTTAGATTTTTAAAAAGAATGACCTATCAACCGTTATTCACGGCATTATTGTTCTGTGAAGTTTAATGCCTTTTGGCTAAACAGGGTCGAATAATATTAAAGTAATTATAGGCATGCTTTATATACAAAAAATATTGATCTGTTTTAACTTTTAATAGAAATTAACGAGTTAATTTTCAACCTAGTCGCATGTATTTGTTGTATAGTTTATTGTATAATATTTAACGGATAGTAAGGATATTGAGTTTGTGGACATAACCAATTTATTATAACCTAAATTAACAAGTTATTTGTTTGTAAACTGAACTGCCTATTACGACACTAAACTGGTTTTGCATAATCAACCATCGTCGATTCGGATCCATATGTGTGCCTTTAAGAATGTGCGAAGATGTCAATCTTCTCAATATTGGGCATCGTTTATTATAAACTCTACGAAGTAACAAGAATACGTAATGAGAGAGAGGCAATGTTGTTTTTTTGTGACGAAATAATAAATACACGTCATACAAGGCTGAATACACAACGTATAACATTTTTTTATGTGTTACACTGTTACATATAAAATCTAAATACCTGCCTATAAATATGCGTAAATATCCCAATTAATTTTCCAACGATAGGCAGACGAACAAAACTTCGTCACGCGTGTTAAAAGTAGGATTGCGTTGGGCAGGCCACGTTACAAATGGAAGATACCCAAACACCAAAGAGAATCTTTTTCAACAGACGTATGTCGAGGTGACTAATTTGTGAACAGACACATTTCTCTTGATAGTAGACCGTGAAGAGGACACCAAAAAGCATCCAAAATCCACCCATAATACAATTAATTTACTATTTTTCAATTAAATCAATATTTAATTTCTATATTAGCATTCAGTCATTTTTTCTTAATATCAAGAGTAATGAACAGTATTTAATATTTCACTGTGGTTATGCAAGTTTAAACGTAGGAATTTTTACGTATTTATCACAGCAGGTTGTATTTATTTTATACGTCAAACAAATTGCAAAAGTATGTAAAATCTTCATCTTTAACATTAAAGGCCTAGTTTATATCAGCAGGTATTAAAGGCTCCAAGCACGTAAGGTTTCTTTTGCGGAAAAATATTCTTTATTACAATAACTATGAGAGCTTTCGCATTGAAAGCGACATACATAGTAGAAACACAAGTACTTACGATTAATAATATACTATAAATTTTGAACTGTTTGCACAGCGGTTTTTATCAATGATTCCATAAATGCAAAAATTTAATTATGGATGACTTGATTTTTCAAATGAAGTGTCCAAAACAAATAAAATTTTACCCTCATAAAAAAAAATCATACTACCAACACAATATCTCTCCATAACATAAAAACGGTTGGCCGGTGTTTATTTATAAATTGGCATGATATATTCCTAAATGCAGGACTATCCTGCCAGTAGTCATACCAATGCGGAGAGCAATG
>JAGVSQ010001055.1:0-32033 GCA_022683975.1 Rhyacophila evoluta | reverse complement strand
CTAACAGTGATCTCACACATGGAAGTTTACCAGTTTTAAATAATTTAGAATTCAAAATATATATCATGTTTAAAATACTATAATGGGTCAAACAATTTACTTGTACAAAAGCATCTAGATACTGTTAACAAATGAGCTAAATATGTATCTCTTTATTGGTGTAATAATAAAACAAATACAAAATGAAATTATACGATGTGAAAATCGACTTCTTTTCAATAAGGCTAATTGAATCGAAAGTTTGAAGTGAAAACGAATGCCGCTTGACACTTCAATAGACGCGATTTTCTTTGATGTTATTTTTTATAACAACATTGTACTAGCTTCGGTTGACTAGTTATAAATGATTCAACTATAATATATGCCATATTTGTCGACAGTTTCAAATACAAACAATCCATGTATGTATTTAAATGACATCGCAGTGAAGATTTTATATTGTAATAGTACCATATGTTCAAATTATCTTTGACACGTTTGACTTAAATGATACGTATTGATATAAAAATACAATAGTATAACGTATTCAAGAAATACTTAATATTATAGTGGTCACGTAGAGCATTATTCTTGAGCCGATTTATTTTTAATTCAATTCATTTGCGCAAAAAATAACAAACGGTATGGAAGTTTGTAAATTTAAAATAGTTTTTAGTTTAAATTTGATAAAACGCAAGCACGCTTGGGTCGGCAGTGTAAATTGTATATTAAAATATAAAAATAACGTAACATTGAAATGTTGGTTTGCTTACATTTTAAAATGGACTTTTTTTCTGTCATTGCAAACTTGATCGTCTAGTGGAGCATTTAAACGAGTTCAAGGTATAAATAACAAAGATGCCTTATAAGGAGAAATGGCACAGACTTCATTTCACTGTTGCACGACTAGTATCATGTTATTTTTTATATTTATTATTATGCACTTTCAATTAATTACATATCCATTTATGAAAATTTTACAGGAGAGTGTAAAAACTGATAATTTTGATATATGTCTTTTAAGCAGTTTAAACGATTTATTCGTAAAGCTGCTTATGAATGACAAACTTTTAATAGATCTAAATAAAAAATAACAGAATTGTGTATATTTCAGATCCGAATAAAGCTGTCAAATTTTCTTGGTAGCTTTTATCGATATATTTAAACAACTTTGAACGGTCAAATAATTACGATGGTGTTATTATGTCAGTTTTCGGTCAAAAGTGGACTTATAAAATGTGCACTTTAAAACATCGATAATTATGCAACTCTAGCAATGACCACAGTCAAAATTATGTCCTTATTTATAATATTACGCATTGTTGCTAAGAATTTAGCAAACATAAACTAATAATGTGTGTTTTTATTTTGTTCACAGTATTGATTTCAACAACCCTATCAATTCAAAACCCTCAAATCTTGCCAACTCAGCTGTTCTTCGTATGCTCGAAGAAGAAGAGCAGAGGCAAAGAAATGGGCAACAAGGAAGTGAGTACACCTCATCATCAATAACCGTTTTTTTTTCAACCGCCATATTAATAATTCTATTATCTATCAGTACAAATTAGCGTGTAAAATTGCGTTGATTACTTTGATGTACGCTTTGGCTGTCGATATATGCAGAAAATTAAGCCCTCCCCCACGTTCTCACCCCAAATGTATGTGAATGCTCTGTGGTATTTAAATTATTATACATAAAAATCATTCAGTCATTTTTTTTAACAGTTTACATGTAAATTAAACGAACCAAAAACCAATGCAAAATATTTATTTATACATTTTATTACAATTAAATATAGATTATAAATCTTTGCTTCTTTTCATACCAATATTATAATAAATAGATTTATTAGTCGTGTCATATAAAGAACATGTATACAGGTAAGATTAGTAAAATTGACAGTAGGAAGAATAAAAGAAAAACTGTTACTATATTTAAAAAACTTGCCCCACGACAAATAAGCGGACTTGAAACATGATATTTTACGTATTTTTTTATGAGTCAAACAATATAATCAATGCTATGAAATAGTGTTGCTAGATTTAAAACTTAAATAAATAAACCATTTTTAAAAAATGTGTAAGCGTCCGTTTGGGTTTTCATTTGTGACCCATGTGGAAGATTACATAATTCAAATCGTTTTCAATTTAGATTTGGATATTTAAATATTTACTTTGTTACTTTAGTGGTAAACAAACGTGTAAAATCAAATCACTAGACTATCACACCCGTAATATATATCTTTTATTAATAGAAATAATCATTTAAACATCACTTAGAAGATAACTATATATTATATTTAGATCAGGAGTCAGGAAACATTCAGGAACAATAAGCCATTTCAATAAAACAATCTATAAAACTAAAATGTAGAGAACAACAATTTTAATTCAATCTACATTGTTTTCTTAGTGGGGTTAAAATATCTGAAATTTTAAGTAATTTCTTATTTATTTCGATGTTCACAATCCTGATTTGTAACATATTTAGAACAACAATTATCTTTACGTAAAATTTATTTTATTTTTATGAGTACAATCAATAATACTGCAATTTTGAAAAATTATATATTAATCAGAGGTATTTTTTAATCAAAAATGATTTTATTTCGACAAATTACAAAAATGTCAATTCTTTTTTTGGGGTTTTTTTGGGGTAATAGTTGTTTCTGCGGTGGCCACAGCAGAATTTTATTAAAAATAAGCTAAGTTCAATTCATTTAAGAGCCACGTGAGGCTCTGGAGCCGTTGTTTCCTGACCCCTGATTTAAATAGACAATATAAATTCGAATGACATAATGTTATTGCAATTATACTAATATATTTTACTCGACGGTGGATGTTTTGTAAGGATATAACAGAAGTGGACGAGATTGTGATCCTCGAATGCGACGAACCGACCGATTCATAGATTGGCCTCCAAAGACGAGAGCAAATGGATGCCAACTAAGTTCGAATAATGCGTATAGCTCAAAATTTTTTGTGCCTCCAAACTCAGGTACTGAATATAAACAATAATCAAAAATAAAAAAAAATAAAAACAGCATTCTCACGAGGTGGGATAAAAGTTTGTTTAATTAAACATAAGTAATTACTGTATTATATGTATATAACATCGCATCGCATTCCATTTTTAAAACGCTTGTCAAAATATTCATTTTTTTTTATTATTTATTATTATTATTCTTATTAACAAGTACTTGCAAGACCATTGGATTTTGAAACGAATACATTCTGCTTTCATAAGAGTGTGATATATAATAATTATTTTGAATGCACACAACACCAAAAATACTCCATATAAATAGCTTTTAAACGTTTTAATAATTGTATATATTTTTCAATAAAATGTTATTAGTTTTTTTATGATTTCTTTCATTCTGTTTGAACGTTTGTATGAGATTCGTTTGAAAGAGTGATTGAAATTATAAAAAAATATATTACAACATAATAATAACTGCCTGATAAATATTATACAATAAAATTAATAGTGATTATTAGTATCATGTTTATACTTGTCATAATGATAAAATGTTATTTCAAGTAAATACACAATTTAGTGATGATTTTAAATAATTCAACGAAAAATAATGATATATTTTTTATGTAAATCATGCCAAATAAAATATTAGAATATCGCTAGAAAGTAAATCATACAAAAAAAAATAGATTTTCGTCGATTAATTTTGAAAAAGTTTTATTTCAAACTGAAGAAAATATTATACTTAATCGATTGTAGAAATGAAAAGGGACGTAACCCACAAAGAACAAATTTTAAAGGAGGCACAAAAAACCTTTATTTATTCATTTTGAGCCGAAGACAACACGATATTACATATACAAAACCGTAAAACTGGTTTTTTATTTACTCAATATGATTTTTATTTAATAAGTTATGTAAGAATAATCAATAAAATTGATTAGGTGGAAACACTTTGCCGTGTTCGAAAATTTCATAAGCCATCTTCAATTCAGCATTTTAGCTTTTATCTCTTTGATAGAACTTGTATTAATTTATAAACAACTTGATTGTTGAATAAAACTTATTTCGAAAAATTAAGGGTTACGTCTTTGTTTTCTTTCCACGGTCGAATTATTTTTTTCAAATTTACTATTGTATTTTTGAGAATCGTGAAATCAGATTTTCTTAATTTGATAGACGTGGTGTAGTCGTCAATAAGAGGTGTGGAATCTTGAAAGCAGAACTAAATAAAAGCTTATAAAAAATAGATTTAAATGTTGTTTTTTCGTTGCAAGAATGCGTCCGAGGATTATTAAAAATATTGTAATGTTGCCAGTTGTCAAAAACAAAGCGGTCGCAAAAATGAAAATGACGAATGCGCAGAAACGCATGAAAATGACGCAACAAATGAACCGGGATTATATCCCCACCTTTATCGCGGAGTGGGGATAAAGTTATTCCCGAAATGTTCACAAGATACTAATAACGCGGAGCGTCGGGTTTATTTTGAATTTCACTTTACCTTTCAGCGATACACCCTACCTGCCCATTGTAACGTTATACGGAATCGCGTACGTGCTGTTTTTTCGTCGTTCATTTTGACAGTTTTAAAAAATACAGACACAGATGCACACAAAGCATTCTCACGCATTTGCTACCTACTAATAATTATTGCATTGTAAGTTTTACATTTTGGATTAATAATTATTTATTTATTTGTGTGTTTTTGAACAGCCATAAACATTTCCACGACTAAAACATTTTTTTTAACTAACAACATTAAGACTCACATACATGGCAATGTCGATTGACAAAAAATTCTAAATTTAAAAAACGGGTT
This sequence comes from Rhyacophila evoluta, assembly GCA_022683975.1. Classification (NCBI taxonomy): domain Eukaryota; kingdom Metazoa; phylum Arthropoda; class Insecta; order Trichoptera; family Rhyacophilidae; genus Rhyacophila; species Rhyacophila evoluta. The sequence continues at coordinate 27,252 of JAGVSQ010001055.1, read as the reverse complement.
TCACATTATAAATATTTAAATTTGGATTAAGTTTAGAAAAGTACAACATCACATAACATTACATATTTTTACAATTTTATGAATACAATCCACAAGTATATATTTTTATTTAAATATTCTTACTATTGGAATCACTCCTCGAAAAATTTTCAAATCTTTGTCATAATTAAATTTATTACAATTTTTTTTATAATGACCATTTCATTTGGATATTAATTAAAAATAATTTCGGCACATTAAGTACATTAAAAATTTAATTAAATTACATTCAGAATTTCAATATCGCGCATATATATAATAAAAATATTTTCCAATAATTTGCCACTTTTATTAATTAATTAAAATCCGATTTCCATGATGGATGACCTGAATGTTTTCATAAATTCACCCACAGATATCGTCAACGCTTATTATATATAGAGACTGAATCAAATATAATATTTTTCATTTTATTTGGCACGCTACCTTGATTTTAATTAGCGATGAGCAGAGTCTATTTTCACTCTAAACTATTAAAGCAATATTATAGAAGACAATAAGAAGCCACGTATTCTTATTTGTAAGCCATCAGCCAACAAGATTTCTTTGTTTTAAAATCTACATCGAAAAATTAATACATCTTACATCACAATAATTATTGCACATTTTTTGTGAAATCATAGAACACCTAGATGCAATTAAACTTTCAAGTGTAATTTAAATTTTCCTTTTTAAAACATTTTTGAGTGAAGTATTTTTAAAGTAAATTACACAATTATTTTGTTTTTTTACCATGTCCTATCCGGAAATGGATCATGTGAATCTTGACAGTGTGAAGACTGTTCTTCATCTTATACTCAGAAGATATCTTATATAATATTTATGAAACAGTAAAAAAATAGAATTACTTTCATTAATATTTTTTTCTTTTTCCAAAATACAATTAAACAAAATTTAATGTATATGAAAACATATATATATGCTAAATATCACTCACTCGTAATAAATACTTGAAGGATTAATAATAATCAAACTAAGCTTACTAGTTCCATTATATTTTATGTTAGTTCAATAATATTAGAAATAGTTGTTTATTAGAACTGCTTTCTGCTTACTAAAAATTTTGTGATTCTTAAAATAACAATTTTCCAGAAAAAATATTAGGAGTCTTAGCAATAGTTAGTAGTCAGCATAAATATAATATACTATGAAGCTAATAAAATAAGAAGAAGGAATCAAGTTTCACAAATAATATATCGTGATGTACCTACTTTAATATCTGGAAGAGCAGTAGAACAAAACATCCATCTCTTATATGAGAATTGTATTCAAGTTGATGCATAGTGTTTGAGATTGTTGGGTGATAGGTTCAAATCCTACTGCTCACTTTTCAATTAATAGCTGAAATAGTTGTACATTACAATATTTCATTTATTTTCATTATTTGAATGATTGGCTAGCAACCGATCATCCTAAAGAAGTTTTAGAAATACAATAAAAATATCTACAAAGATATCCAATTATGCCAATCATATGAATTATGAAAATATAGAGTTCAAGTTTTGTGGAACTTGAATTGAATTCTCTATTAAAAACAAATTATTTTTCTAAAAAAAAAACAAAATTCAAACTATCCAATGAATAGAATTTGTTATTCAAATCCGAAATTCAAACATACTAAACATTAGTAAAATACCAAAATTATTTTAAATAATTGGTAAGTACGAATAGAGCGGCATTTAGGATTCAATAATTACAAACATTAGGTTGTTTCTGTGATATAGTTAGTAAAATTTTCTGGAATATCCACAAGATGACAATAGCATGATCAATTAAGGCAGGCAATATGAATTTAACAGATAATTTCAAAGGGAACATTGTTATTTTTTAGATGTGAAACGAATTGCGTGGCCACCACCAGAAGAAGAAGGACAACAGCCTGGACAAGAAGCTCCTGTACACAGACAGGTATCATTGATAAAACAGCGGACCACTTCCTAATTCCATTTTGAATTTTATTTGACAGATTGTTATTACAGCATATTTTGTTTGATATTATTTAAGTATATATTTGTACAATGCACACAGACAATAACATCTGATCAATTTTATCATAGTTTATATAAACTCATTTGCAATAATTAATAATAATAACCTTGCAATAATTTTTACATCAACGAATTTGCAAAATATCATGATGAACCTAAATTCAAGAGTTATTAGCACTTGTTTTTATTTGTAAATACTCAAATAATGAAAACTATTGACAAAAACTGATAAAAAAAACTTACAACAATATGAATGTTGTATACTTACAATCAGATAATTATTCTTAACCCAGGTTTGCAATAAATATCAAAGTTTATAAATTCTTAATAGTTTATAATTTAAGATATTAAAAACTGTAATAGAAGAGTCTATGATTGTTTTAAAATTATTCAGATCTATTTACTATGATTGTCATACAATCCTTCTCTACTTGAATAGTGGTATATGTTTAATATTATTGCCCTGGTAGCCATTTTGAAGTGATGTTACCAATATAGGTGTGATTCTTCGAAAGCTGAAATGAAGAGAGTGGACGTCTACTACATTTTTTCACAAATAAAACATTATTTCTCGATGGCTCAATGGCGGTTTTGTCGGTGTGCACTGTATAAATATTCAATTAACTAACAGTTGGAGCAGTGTTTTATATCTGTTGTACATAAATGCCAAAAGCATGAACACTTTAGCTCTTATAATGCCTAAGAATATAAATTTTACCCCCAACTAACCCATAGACAACAATATTATTCTTAAATAACCACTAGAAATGAACAAGCTCCGTAATAACTTTACAATTGCGTCTCTACCAAATCAAAAAAAAAATAGTTATCTTGGCATGCAATCAAACTCATAGATTTGTATTGCTCATCAGCAAAAGTTACAGATTCAAAAAAAATGCAGGACTTCGATATCCGGTGCATTGAGGAATTGATTCCCTGATATACAATCTATCAAATTTATTGTAACCATAAAAAATATAACCACATTTTTTATACTGAACTTAAATCAATATTCTCTGGTATCAAGTGATGTGTGACCTGGTCAACTCGGCCATTGAGTTGACCAAAGACCTACTACGATGCCCAATGCTTCTGAAAAATCAAACTGTATATGCAAGTCAATATGGCTTTACATGGGTAAATAGTTTTTTAAATCTCCAAAAAATTTCACAACTCTAAACAATCACTAAACAGATATAAGACATTATCTTACCATATTTACTTTTTTATGTCAAAAATCAAATATTCCTTTAAGTACTTACACCATAAACTTTTTAAGAATACAAGCAAAATTCTTTAATGACCTGTTAAGTCCAACAACAATTGATACATTTTTCAAGTGAAAATACCCAAACACTCATCAAATAATTCTGATAATTGTTTGCATTCACATGTCTCCATAATATAGAATATAGATGCATCTTAATAATTTACATGTATCCATTATAAACAATATTTCAGTAATATTTATTTTAAATATTCACGAATGACAATCATTCTTAATTAACTAACATTGAATATATTTTTAAAAAAAATACATCTCATTCCTTATTTTGAAAGCTCCAAAAACCCCCATATAAAAGATGATTTATCATTACACTAAATTTCCAGTAGACTATATAAAATAATATCAAATTTATCTATGCTGGTTCATTTCTAGTACTTTGAACAAGTTTCCTCAGTATATAAGAGTATAAAACAGGTATTTTATATAAATTATGGTGTTACTAATTATTTATTTATTTATATATATATGGTAGCCATTGTGTTTTAAATATATATTATTCCTAAAGGATATGCATGCATGGCGGTATACTAGTATTTGAAATTAATATTAATCAATAAAGACGCTAAGCAAATATTCCAAATATTTATTGTATAGGTTTAGAATATTTTTTATTATTCAAGAAAAAAATATGCAAAAAACGTTTAGTTTTTGCAGTAGTATAAAAAATTATTTTCTATCCATTTTTTTTTCCGTCTAATGAAATAGAGTATATCATATAATGGGAAGTGTTGCTGATACAGCGAAATTTTCTTATTGTTACATTGAGAGATTCAAAATATTTTTTTATGGTTTCAAATACCAAACACTGAAATCCATGCATATTTTTGGGACGGGGTACAAAAACTGTGAAGGTCTAACACTTTCTTTGCGGGTGGCATTGCAGGCGGCCCCCGCGAAGGTCTACCAGTCCCCCGCTCTATCCCGACTCGTCCCCTTCGAGTCCGATCACGCTCCACCTCAATCCAAGGTCTACTCTCCCCAGCCCCAAGGCTTCGGGTCCGTGTCTCCCAAGCCTCATTCTCCGCAGCCCATTTACGGCGGAGGCCAACAATTCTCTCCTCTCTCACCCCAGTCCTTTCCTCCTCCGGGACCCCAATCTTTCGCTCCGGTGAGCAAGCCTTCCGGATATTCTCCGAGTAATCCTCAATTTTTCGGCCATCCGGCTGCGAAGACTTTTGCTTCGGTGTCACCTGTGCCTTTCCAGCACCGTCCTGCTCCGAATCAGTCGTTCGGACCTGTGAATCCTCCGAGATCCTTCGCTCCCGTCTCCCCTCAATCCTTTGGAGGCGCGGCTCCCCAAGCGGGAGGGCAAACCTTCGGGGCCCAGCCGTCCGGCCAGTGGGCCGCCGTCTCACCGACTCCGGTATACTCTCCCGGTCAGAACCAGGTATGCGGCGTTTCTCAAATGCGACACGAGACTGAGTGGCTAAAGTCTTCTGTGTCGCCGCGGTGCTCTTAATTATTTGTTTTTCCTATTGTGGGATACTAACCAAAATGTAATAAACGCAGACTAAATCGCCTCGACAAGACAGTGCTGTCAGTTGTGAATGAAACAAAAACACTTTCTATTCGATTAATTAATTATCGGACATTGATAACAGTTTTATTACTGTTTGTATCACAAATTTCAGTGTCAGATAATGGTAAACATGTTTTACTGAAAACTTTCATTTGACTAATGACTAGACTTTATTAAAAAAATTGTCCATGTTTATTAATATTGTATGTTGTGCAGGCTTCTGTGATAATTAATAGTTACGGCAGTTGTCTTCTGGGTCGATATTGTGATTTTTAAAATTGTCTTGCTTTATTCCCAGCGGAGCAAAATGAGTTTTTTTACTTTGCACGAATAATAAAATAATACATCTTTTCACACCAAGTAAGAATCGAATTCATACGTAAATATTCACCAACTTTTCTAATTACAAAGATTAATATTGTTGTGTTTGTCAAAATTAAAATAAAAGTTATTTCAAAGTAACATTAGTTAAAATATTAAAGACTGAAATAGTTATATAACATTCAAGAGGCTAATTTTTTTTATACAAGTTCTCTTTGAAGCAACGTTCATTTCTGTAGAATATAACCTCAATCCATATTGAATATATTGAAATTTACAACATTGTCCCAGTAATTGCTGTAATTGTTAAAAAGAATAGGAATTGATAAATTTGTGTGTTGTAAATATAATCATATTTTCTTTGTATTTTGCAATTTTTCCTTCCTTAAAAAAAGTAAAATTAAATATATTTACTCAGCTTTTCAGTATGTTCATTATTTACTTTAAAAATACTTTAAATAATACAACATGGTATAGTTTATTAAATATATTAAATTATGTTTTTCTCTAAATCAGACATAGTTAGATACCTAAATATAGCAGTAATGTACTAATATTTTCTACTGTAAGCTATAATTTGGATTTTATTAAGTAATGAAATTCAGACATATTGATTTTTGTTAACTGTTTCTCTTTATACACTATGGTAGATTGCTCCGCTGACAAATATATTAAATAATAAAACGCTACATTTTTTAAATCCAATACAACTCTGGAAAACTATTTGCCTATAAATCGCAGATCCGAAAAACGCAAAGTGTATTTTTGTATACGTTAAAACACAATATTTAATATTATAAACACTACTTACAAAACACAAAAAAACATGTAGATGAATTCAAAGAATATAGGGACATTGTTGATTGATATTGATATTTGAGAAACCCGTCATCTGGGAAATTTTCTCCTGGAAGCTTAAATATTAAGATATAATATTCCTCTGTAAATATTATCCTGAAACTTACTAAAATTATTAAACTCTTGCTTGTAGATATTGCAAAATACTTTAATATATAGAAAAATCTATTTCAGGATTACGTTACACTGATGTTAAATAGAGTATATGACACAGATACTATCCACGCATTGTGATTCAAAGAAATATTTAACAAGAAATATATTTGTATTATTATTACACACGAAAATATGATCAGAACATTAGTATTTTTATACATAATACTATATCTACAGTATTCAAGAATCGTTTGTCATTAATTTTCTAAGCCCTTAAACAGAATCTGCATGTCAGTAATATGATAGTAGTGAAGAAGAAATTATTTATTTTCTTATTCTTTCAACCATCATGTTACATTAAAAGTTTTTGATGAAAGTTTTTCTTGAACATAGGCAAAAACCTTATTCATAGAGATGCCATTAAACCATTGCTGTTCATAAAATAAATCATTCATTTTGTAGAATTCTCATACAATTACTTCAATATGAATGATTTGATTTAAGAAATTAAAAAAAAAAAAAGTTCATTTTAATATATGGTCAACCCAATTACAATTTCAGATTTATTTTAGACAAGGATTTATTGTTCATCTTTTTTTTCAGAAAACACAATTTTAAAACATTTACCATTTTATTAAATATTTTAACAATACTTTATTGATTGTATTTTTACTAAAAATGTATTCATTAATGAGCCTAATACTTTAACAGCTGTGATTTCTGTGAAATGATGTGACGTCTGCTTTGAAATTGTGATAATTTTTATTTGTTAAGCGCATGAGTGAGAAAAATAAAACATAACGTCAATGTGTTTTATTGGAAGTCAGAAATTACAAATATTTTTTACTAGTATGTATATACATAACTAAAATATAATAGCTTGAAGAAATATCTTGAATAAATACACTTTAAATGGTGTATATTTCTTTACTTTACATTATTGCAATTTTTCTTCTTTAATATATTCTAATATTCTAATAAAATATATTATCTATTAAAACAAAATTATAACATAATTTGTTTTCATCAATGATTTTACTGTTCAATGGATTATTTAGATGAAAAAATGTTCATATAAAACTTCAGAGAAAGAATGGTTGTTTTTATAATCACATTCAGTTTCCGAAATGTTGGCTCATGCATATAACCAATTTTTTTTTTAATAAAAATACGAAAATCTTTATGTTTAGCGTTAGTAAAATGTTTAGTTTGCATACACATATTATAGCTTTATCTCACAACGACATCTATGAAAAAAATGGAGAGTGAGAATGTGTTAAAAATATTTGTGAGTGCTGACGTCCTTTGGACACGATAAATAAAATGCCATATGTGAGCACTATCTGTATGTGTTCCAGTTTGTGGAGCCCCCTCCAGCGACAATCACCCTTCGTCAATCTCCACCCGTGCATCAACTCCCTCCCGTCGTCGTGGCTAGCCAACCAGCTACCAACACCTTCAGAGGTAATTCATCTTAAACATTACAGTAATAGTGTCCTTGCGGTGACCAAAAGTAAAGTGTGTGTGCTTCGAAGCTGGTGCTCAGGGCCGAGTTATCTATATAGTGCACCAGACAAGGGCACCTAAATATGATAAGGGCACAATATTTTTCAGAGAAGTTTTTAGATTTTCTATCAAAAGTCAAAAGAAATTTGATAGTTAGATTTAAATGTCAAAAGATGATAAATTCAACATGAAAATAGACATAGTATAACATAACATGAAGAATATTAGTGTTTATCAATCATATTACTTTTATAGCTCTCATTATTCAATGTAATACCTGCGTACTTTTCAAGTAATTTATCTGTATTTACATATTTTCAGGAGGTGTAAATATGCGCGGAGACCAGAAATGGCCGCCACAGACGGTGAAGGAAGGCATGGAAGCGGAAAATGCAGCTCGTATTGAGCTTGCCAAAGGACCCGCATGCAGACCACGCAAGGTGAAAAAAATCACTATTAAATTACTATAATAATCTCTCCAAATATTTTATTATTGTATTTGTATACACGAAATGGGCCAAATGAATAAAATAACTGGCTTATCCTCCACAGTAAATAATCCATTAAGATAGGTCCACACACTGAGTGATTTATTTTGTTGTCTGCACTACTACCATGTATATATGACATTGTATTATAAATACCTTTAAGTCCATTGCTTATTCAAACTTCCAGTTAGGTACATAAATATGTGACCTTTTATAGGTGACAACTTACAACACCAATGGACCTTAAGTTATCAACAGTAACTAAAATTAAATATAACATATCTAGAGATTAACAACATATGCACTTTATTTGATATTATAAAATTGTTTCTAGAATTTTTGTTTACGTCAATCAAAAGTCAATTTGTCACATTGGTATGATTTTATTGTACTGAAAAAATATTATAGTCGTTAAAATAATACATTATAGTTATGTGAACCACGGGTTTCAAAATACATGTATATATTACTATTGATACGACATAATATACAAAAAATCTATTTGCTTCTTAGCTTGGAAATAATAATAAACGTTTTTTAACAATATGGAGAGAAAGTATACATCAATTAATGGTGGATTAATTTTGGTTACTGGCATATTCAGTGAACAACATTAGTTCAAATTCCACTGGAAAATGAGCTATTGTTTCTAATATTTATATTAATCCCATATACGATTCAGAATTTATCAAAATATGGTGATTGATGAATATTTTATAAGGACAGCTTATACTTAAATGGACAACAGGTGGGCGGAACTTGTATTGTAAAGAAACTAATCATACATGTGATAAGTAATGAGCTAAATTTCACTATAATAAAACAATTGTGTTTACTAAGAATCTGAAGGTGTAATGGGAGGTGATCTAATTAATAACAGTTAAATTTAGAGTGAAATGATAATATTATTTTTATTTTCCAGGTCAAGAAGGACTATTCGCATTTCTTTGCTAAAAATGCCCTGCCACACAACTATGCGGGCTACAAAGTACCTCCAGGAACACAACACTTTGAGGATTTTACCGGACAGAGCCAGTTTTAGGCTAACGAATACTTTTTAATGTCTCATCACATCCCATCACGATATACAATCATAGTGCAAAAAACAATTTTTTCAATATAGAGATTTATAAATTAAAAAAGCTTTACTCGCTAACCTTTCTAAGGTTTCTTGCAATCAAAATTACAGTATTAAAAAAATGATCTTTCACAAAAAAAGAAATCTAATGTTCATAACGTGGAATTACAAATTTCCATGAAAATATTTAAAAGTAATTCTCGTTTTACATTGCCATGCTTCATTGCGATAATTTTTTTCATTTATTTTAAGGTTATTTATATTCATCATTAAGTATAAATTAAAATATGGCTTCTCATATAATTAAAAAAAATGGTTGTATAAATGGGACAAGTCATGATTATTGATAAGTTTGTGGCTGTCTCCATTTTATCGAAATGATAATGGTTGTACCTTTGAAAGGTTGACCTGATACGTCTATTTATTATGATGACATTGGTATTACAGATAAACAGAATAATTTTTTGAAAACTACTGATAATATTTGTGTATTCATTTTTTATAGATAATAAATATGTGAAAAGTCACCATATGTTTTATTTGATTGTTATTTCCATACCTTTAATTCTTCAAAGACATATCGTCACTTTAAGATTGGTTTGTCAAATAAAACAACCCTCCAACGTTAAGAAAATGACAAAGAAATTCCATTTAAACACATACATGTAAACTAATTGCTGTATCATGTAAGAATAGAATTACAGTATAAAATATTTTGAAACAAGTTCATTTCATCTTAAATCAAGCACAATGGATATTCAATTAACCAATCCTAAAGCAATGATATGACATGTACTGCGTACTGATTATAAACTGATTCCAAGTACAAATGCGTACTCTACATACATGAAATAGTGGCCTGCTATAATAAAACATGATCCATCATTAGGACTTAAAATCTGTTGTAAGTCCTGAAAGGTTAGCTTAGCATAAATTTGAAAATGTAAAATTTGCCAGATCAAATGAGCCGATATCTTCTTCAATCTACGGCTTTGAATACATTACAAATCATAACATACATAAATATTTCTCTTAGTTCATGATACTTGTTTTATTCAAGTTTACAAAATATTGATAAATGTAGCATATTTTTTGATCAATATGAGGGAGGCATTTGTCTTTTTTTTAAGGCCTCTCTTAGCTAAGTTCCCTTTTCATATTCTCTTAAAATTTTTGCCTGATTGAATTCATGAATTTTGAGATTTTAATCCTTTCCCAAGAAAATATATTGTAGGATCATTTATAATTAATTTGAGATTTTCAACTTCTGGTGCTCGATGAAAATTGATTTAAAACTAAAAACTAACAGTACATTTGCATTTGGGGGGTATCATATATAACCCAGGTTTTCCAGCCCATATAAATGAGAAGAATGGCACATGAGCTAATTTGGGTAACTTATGGTATACTATGAGAAAACAAGTTATGTCCTAGGCTGCTGATAGAAATTTAAAAAAATTTAAGTTTGTGACACAAATATGTCCCCACTTATCGATTGCAACTGAAACAATACTGATTGTGCATATGTATTAACTCCAATAACTTAAATAATTTAGGATCCAGTATCATAGTGTCTATTTGTATAATGTATGAATTAAATCAATTGACATCCTGCAGTGGTATTAAAGTGACCAACAATCAAAGAATAAATAAAAACAAGATTATTGCTCAAATATTTATTAAAATATAATTATAAATGTTGTGTTACATTTGATGTCACATCATATCATAATATCACCAACAACCATACATCAAAATCAATATATTATACATATATATATATACATATAAAACAAATATTTACCTATATGAAAATGGATGACTTCAAATTTTATTCTCATTAACCAGCAACAACAAAATTGGTTCCAAATATATAAAATAATTACTACTAGTCAAAAATGGAGTATTCGTTTTACTTTACTTTATATTTTTCCGACTTTGTATTTTTTATTATTCCCGCTCTGAAAAAGCAGAAATGGAGTATTTGATCTCTAATTGTAAAGACATAATTTTGATATAACTGGCAACACATTTAAATGTAGCTTGCATCAGCATATTCTAAGAAAGTAGAATGAACCAAAGCATCTAGCATAAAATCTGCAGTTAAAAAAAATCAGAATATGGACCAACCGAATGACTTATTTAAGTGTTATCAATTGCGTTCATAAGTCAAAAAAGTAATTATGTTTGCAAGCATTCAATAATACAACACACAAAACTTATTTTGATTAAGGAATCCTTAACATATGAAACTATAAGGCTTTCTATTTGTATTAGAAAAAGATGTGAAATGGAAAAAAACATTTTTTTTTAACTTATGAAAAATACCAATTTTGCAGACAGATATAAAATTCTACGATAAGACAAGAATAAAAATGAGACAATTTACACTCTTATGATAACTTACTAAATAGATTTGGCTGCAATTATGTTCCCAAATACTGTTTGTTTAGTGCATACATTCTTCCATTTCTGATTTACGAAAAATAATCATGGCACCTGACAAGGACTCAAATATCTACATACTAAGGTTTGAAAAGCGATACTTGCGCCAATTATCAGAAGTAAGGTGATTTAACTTTATAAGAATTTTAGACATAAGAGAACAGACTAAGCAGTTCCTCATTACATTATCAAATGTCACATAACAACGCTGAAACTTGTTAGGACACGTACTGCAGTTATCTCTTAGTAGAGAAATAATTGTGCTTTCCTAATAACTTTCCTTTTCATATAATATAAAGCATGGTATAAAAATAATGCTGGCAAGACCTCGGAGTAGTACAGACGAAATCCTGGTGATCCTGGAAGCATTATAGTCAACATAATAACTGGATACGGTCAAGAAAGAAAAAGAATGTTTCTAATGTGTGCTAGCTGTTATAATGGAATAAAGTAACAAACATGATAATTTTAAAATACATATATGTGTCAAGCGGTCACATTGTGAGAAAAATCTTTTCATCTATAAATTTAAAACAAACAACCATAAATGAAAAAGAGAGTAAATGAATCATTTAAAAATATGTAACGAAAATATTTTCATATATTGTTACCATTATCAATAAACCTGTATCTGCAAATTTGGTAAAAAAAAATGTTTTTGATCTGTCAAATTCACTTCAAATATGTTGAGCGATATTGTCGAGTTTATTTTTTAGTATTCAAATTTGCATTACGCTTCCATTTCTGGCAACACTAATTATTATTTATTTAAATATCTACACTCCCACTTCACTATCTAAAACTGAATATATTTCAACAATTTATTTTATTTATTAAAGACTATAATCACATGTTCTCTGATGGTCTATGGACATTAGGCCTGGAAATTAAAACGACGCACATCATAAAATATTCATTGAGGAATTATTTTTATGTGGCCCATTATTAATTTACTTTCTGAAATGGTAAATAATATATCACATACATGAAAATAAAATTAACTTATGTGGATTCAAATCCAGATCACTTTGATTTGACTATGAGGCAATAAATAAATTAAATGACACTAAGCAGTGAAATTTATACAATAACATTTTATAAGTAATTTGCTTCACATGAAAATATGGCTTACTCGGTAGGACTCTTCCACTTTTAAAAGATGATGAAAATGCTGCTATACATGTTCAAGGTTGACATTTTAAAATAAAACAAATATTTCCAACAATTTATACATACCATACAATATATTTTCAAATAGACCTCATCATTTGAACACTCTAATTGCAGATTAGAACAATCAATGTCGTTCTATTATGTTATAATCCATCAGTATTCATTAATCGGTTCATTTCAAACAACTGATACAAAACGTTAAGAATCCAACAATTCATGACATACCACAAACAAAAATTTTCATCGGTCTGTTATTTGGTTTAAATAACAGCTTGGTTTTGCTGATTTTGTATCGAGATTATTAAAGAACTTGTTCAATTACAAATTCAAACCTGAGAACCTATGGACTTCCCTATGGAAAATAAAACTGGCATACCAAAACTATGGCTATAAAAATCCTCAGTGGCATTGATAACATCAAATAAAAATGATTTTAGCAACATGAGATGTAAGTTGAAATAGAATATGAAGAGGTATTTATTTGTCAATAAGATTTGTTGGAATCGATTGACATCAATTAACATGGCATTAATAATGTTAATTATGATAAAAATTTTAATTATCTTTTCTAGATGATTGTCAACTATTCTAATAGAAAATGTTTTCAACCGGCATATAGAGGATTAACTTATCCATATGCATTGATTTGAACAAATTTTGAATACAATAATACAGTCAACTGTGAAATGTCACAAGATGTTTACTGCAGTCATAAAGTACTAAAACAAACACTCATCAATTTATGCATACAATTATCATACATTTCAACAAAACAATAATAATTGCAATCACAAAGACATGCTTTAATTATTAAAAATAAATATAAAAAATCAGACTGCACATTTGTTTAATACTACCATAAGATGGAAAAAAATATTGCCTGTTTCGAATAGTTAAAATATTAAAATATGAAGTCTTTTAGACCAGTAAATATTCAATATCAAACAAAAAATGTTATATCACTTCTATTTCACACATGATCCAATGACAATATTTGTAAAAACATCAAGCATAAAAAAAACTTTAACAATAACAGCATGTCTTATTCATTGGATCTAATTTACAATAAACCCCTAAATATTCACTGGCATGATAGTTTTGCAATTTTTTCACATAAATATGTATTTCTGTTCATAAAAAAAATACAATACATTAAAAACCAATCCAATCCGTTGAAAGGAAAAATCACACATGATTTTTGCAAATGGTGCATACTGTTTTAACTTCATAATAATAAAATCAGGTTACATGAGCATATTCAGAAGTCTTGTTTTGGCATTCTATAATATTAACAAAAATAATAAGGAAAAATAAGGAAACAAAAAATTTTACTCATTTGATTTTGGTTTTCAACAGACAATTGCAGAGCGTCTCTACAATAACTTAAAATGTTTGTCTTATAGATTCTGAAATGACTGCTAATGACACATATTACACGCCACCGTATTTGAATTACGTGCATGACACTTTACTAGTGTTATCATGTTAGATTTGTTTTATATTTTTTTCTGTAGCGTGTCTTCAAATTCGCTAGGTAATGTTCAGCATATGATAAAATAGACAGTTACAGTTAACCTTAAAGGATTTTAAAATTTTAGCATGCTATAATATTACGCTTTTTACTGTCTTGGGAGCAGTCGAAGTATTAATCTGAATTAATTGAGTTTACTTAGAGTAAAATAGTTTTTTTTCTCACAAAATGAGTATTTTGATTTTAAATCAGTATATAATTGACTACGGCGAATACTGGGGGTGAGGTGGAGACTTCATTAAGAACATGGAGATAAGGGAACAGAAAGGACACCTCCTTGTCAACTTAAAAGTCACGCCTCCAAAAAGCCTGAACTCTATTTGTCTCTTCTTCCGACCGTTGGGATTCCGGTGTCCTAGAAGGCCAGCGAGTACCATCCATAGGACATTCTTGGCGGAACTAACGGATCCTGGCATGGCCTGGGAGGATACAAGATGGCTGTGTAGATGACAGAGATTTCTGGAAGCGCCATATGCTTCATATAAGGAGCAGATATGGCAGAAGATGAAGGAGAATATAATTGAGACTGTAAATTTCTAAATAGCATTAAAAAATTTAAGTAAAGTAATCATTTCATATAATTTTCAAACTGGAATGATAATATTAAAAAAAAAATCATTTTTTAGTGTAAAAATGATCAATGTTCAAAGATGGTGGTAAAACAAACAAAACAATCAAGAAATAAAAACTGTTTTAAAACAATATGATAATGAGCATTCAAGAATTTCGGTAAAAAGGCGTAAAAGATATCAAACTAGGGAGAACCCTTCAGTTTGCTGTATTGCTTGGAGTAGCTTATATTTTAATTTTTCTTTGGTTGAGTATCTAGGCAAATCTAAAAGATTAAAGCAAGTGTGAGCAACGGGAAGGAATCTGTCATCAGAGGTTGGCTGAATCATTATCTGAAATGAAGATATTGAAATTAATTAATATTCAATTAAATATAAGTATCATAGGCTAGAAAAAATATCATATTGGGTACATTTATTATTTATAAATAAATAATAATTACCAAATTATATCACATATTAAATAATATTTACCCATAAAGCTATCTGAATGTTTTATCATTGCCAATGCTTTAATGTTTCAACACTATTGCGTATGTTTCAAATGAAAAAATTTTCATTGTACAGTCTCCTGCACTTCTTTCTAATCATAAATGTAGCCCAGATCACCTCGAATTTGTAACACCACAGAAGTTCCAATAAGTTGATATCAAAAAGGAGGTAAAAATGTATCTATGTTTAGACAAACTGGTTGCTCTGCGACGATATATGATTTTTTACAATATTGAAAGCAATGTTAATTTTGATATTTATTTCCATCGTAAAGAAATAAGATTTTTTTCCCAAAATTAATAACAATTATCATACTTTAATTGTTTTCATTCCCTGGATAGGTATTCGGTCACTGCCAGTGAGGAAAAGCAGGAAATTTTTCTTCTCCTGGTTGGTCAGCTCCTGGAACACTTCCCAAAACGATCTGACAGCAGGGTCTTCTGAAGTGTATCCTCCCCGGTATTCTGCGGAGTCTTCCAAAGCCTGCCAATCGTATTCTTCATTTCCAACTACCACAGCCATCAGCTCATGCGGTTGAAAGAGTTTTAAAGCACGACCCCCGCATACCTGCAAATTATATTTCATTACAATATGATGATTACTGCCAACCGGAAAAGATTTTCAGAGGGATATTGAAGAAAATAATTTGAGATTAAATTTAATCATAGCTGTAGCAGAGAAACTTCTTTTATTTTCTTTTACTGTGGTAACAACACTCCTAAAGCTACTCTTTTAATTAGTTTTAATTTATTAGTGTAATTTTAAAATACTTACTTTATAAAATCCTTCATTAAAGGCATTGAACTTCTTCTCTATCGATTTATTGAAAATAAAGTCCAAATACAGATCCACATATTCCGATTTATTCTCTTTAGTCACAGTAATATTTCCTCCACCAATTTTAAGAGGATGGCTTCTAACTTCACCGAATACTTCACGAGACAGTTCAAACGTTAAACAAAATACCTAAAAACCCATATCAATGTATTATTTTATTGTTTTGATACAATTTTTTCACGAATCAAAATAAAAATTGTTTCTTTGGTAGTACTATCAAATTGAAATGTAATTTTCTCACCAGAAACAGTAATTTTTTAAAGGATATTATTTAATTTATTTAAAATTTCATCCAGCACATTGTTTGGAAGAATATTGTAAAAAATAAAGGATATACATACGTCTTCAACATCATTCTTATCATAGTCTAATAGGCTCTGCAGTGAATTTTTCAACACAGGACTAAGTTCGGCCAAATCATCCAGAACTACTGGCACATTTAACAGTTTTTTGTATAAGGCCAACGGGAAAGGAACATTTATTATAGTGAAGTTGTAAATAGCTAAGCCGCAGATAACACCTGAAAGAATTGAGAAGTCAATTAAAAAACTAAAATCAAAATGATGTCACAAATATTAATTAATTAAATTACAATTTTCTCATGCTTGCCAAGTGTTTACAAAAACAAGTCAGAGGACTCTGATGGAGAAGTTACATTATTAAATACAAGGATTATAGTGATCTTCATAAAGTTTATGATGGAATCCAAGCTGGCACTCAAGCCTTAGATTATTCTCAGAGGAATTGGATGAACAATATCTATAAGGATGCAAAGATGCTGAATATAACTTGCTGGTGGGAGATGGCTTGCGACGGAAATGCCTAAAGGACAGGAAATCTATCACACACCAAATGGACCGTAGTCCAACTTTTTTCTTACCAATTAGATGATACATGTCTTCTTCCTCAAAAGAATCTTCCGAAAACCACACACAGTGGGTATCAGAGTAGAGATGAAACATTCCATATTTTGGATCTAAGATTTCCCGAAGAAGTAACATGAAAAATTCTTTCCTTACTCCACCGGCATCCACTGCCTCTTCCCCATGGAACTTTATCTGAAACAAAATATGACTCGCTAAAATAATCTAGTGATTGAAAATTATTCTATATTAATTTGACCATTTGTGATTTTGACTCAGTATACATGTAAAATGCAGAAATTCTCTCTTCACTCTCTTCAAAGTCTTCATTAATTATTTAAAAGTTTTAACCGTTTACCTTCAGGGGTTTTTTGAGATCACTAGTTCCGTACTGAGCCAATTCTCTGAGGGTATCAGCGACAATATGCTCTCTGGACACGCTGAGAGTGACAAACTGCTGATCAGTGGGATTAGCAATCCCTTGGAAGAGAAGATTGGTAATGGCCCGAGTGACTGCTTGGTTCATAGCAGATCTCATTTGAATCTCCTGATCGACCTCTAAAAGACTAGTTTTGCAGTGAGCGTCCAGCAAAAATGGATAATTACATAAATAGAAGGCAGACTGGAAAAGACATAAAAAGATATTATGGTTTTTTTTTTTTAGCCACCTTCAAATAAAGAGACAATTCATACATATGTATGAGGGGAAGAAGCTTAATTAATTATAAATCATTTTTAACCACCCTACCTCTTAGTTATTTTCGAAGAAATGCGTAAAAAAGTCACCTTTTTTTCTTTGTATTACGAAAACAATATTAGTCCTCATCATATCTGACAATATTTTGTGAAAATAGATGCATTTACAATAGATTTGTACATATTCATTACATCAGCGGTTGCAAACTACATGAGGGGGCTAGCGGGCTAAGTTTACATCACAGCGTGCGTATCACGTACATTCGTAGAGGTAGGGCGGTTAATGAATACCAGAATGCACTTTTAATATTGCTGTATCTCTTATTTGGTGCATTTAGCAATAATCACACCTGGTGAAAGAAAACAAAAGAATAAACCCAATCAAAAATAATGTTTATCATCATTATTGAAACACTGAAAGTGCATTAAATCATTAATAATTCAAAAGATTGAGTGATGACAAGAAATACAACATAACTCACACGCTGCAGAAAAATGGGACCTAACCAATACCGTTCCTGTATACCGATACTAAATTGAAAGATGAAAGATAATTACTAATTGTTTTGAATGATCAATGTATATATATATATATAATATACACAAATCAAAGTTTGTGGGAACACTGACTCTATAAACTTGAATTAAGGTTATGTGTGAAATGGTGTATAGTGATCGGAGTATAGGCAGAAAGTATTAAATAATATAATAAATTATAAAGCAAACAGTAAAATGAATCAATTTGCATTGTGTCAAAATCAAATTCAAACAAAAATATTTTTCTTTATACCACTTTCTTTCGTCTATGCATCGGTTTACGAGTTGGCTAAAAAAAAGTAATATTTTTAACATTTTCGGATTTTTTCAAGTACAATTATAAATTAATTAAGCACACAAGAGTAGATTTCATTACCTGTCCATCGATTAAGAAATAAATGTAATCATTCCGGATGTCAATCATTTCTCCCAACTCATGAATGTAGAAAGCTTCCGGAGGGACTTTTCCTGGTGCTGGATTGGAATTATTAATATTGTTGAGGCTCTCCAGTGCATTTAGAATGTGGACAATTCTTGTATCGTAGTCTATTCTCTAAAAAAATATCAAACTCTTCATATATCATGGCATGATAAAATATACAATACAGCTCTGTATAATGATACATGATAAAGATGTAATTCAACCAATGCATGCCGTTGATGCCATTGTTTGCATAATTTTGGCACATGATAAACTGATATCATGCTACCCAATCATGTATTATATTCATGTACATCAGGGGAAAGCCAACCTATGAAGAATGCGCCAAATGTGGTACATTAAGGACAGGTCATGAGTAGATTTTAACATAAGGAGTTGGAAAGGGTGTTTGAGATATATGGTGCATCTGAACTTCATCTGAATTATATTAAACTTAGATGGGGAAATGTAAAATCCAAAGAATAGTTTCACTGTATTTAGACATTTTTGTCAGTATTTGTCACATTTTCATATTTGTTTATAAACAACAAAGTTCTAAAGAAAAATGAATATCAAATATTGTTTTTTAAACACACCTATGCACTTCACTTACATTCATAAATTAATTTTGAATATTACATAACCATATGCCAACCTTTGCCTCCACAACGCCTGGACACTTGAGATAATAGCACATGACATTTTTAAAAATATCTACGAATCTCTCAAAAGCAGCTCGCGACATGGAATGACACCAAGTAGCTAGCAGTTTATGAGAAGGCGGCCGCAAACGAGCGATGGCCGCAGCGAATGGGGTCTGCAGTTGAGTCCATGCTCTCGGGTTTGACATCTCATGGTAGAAGGGCAGTGTTAACAAACATCGCAAGGCTTCTGCATCAGGTGGACTCGTTTTGAGAGCCTCTAGTAATCCACCAGAACCAGTGACACTTTGTAAAATCTAAAAAAATTACCATAAATGTAGCATGAAAATAATTACTCAAATAATAATTATTTTTTTCAGAATGCTTTTTGAAAGATCCTAAATATATATAATATATTTTTTGATCCAAAGAAGCTTAGATCCTTTTACATTCATCACAACTACCCAGGAAAAAAGTTTTGTGAATATCAATAGAGGAAATGAAAATTTTTGATCAAACTCTTTAAAATCTTTAATCACAAATATCACTGCAGTACTTTAAACTAATGCTCTGCAACTCATCATGCAATTTTCATTTCATCCAATTTTCATACCGATGTTGTTTTTGTAATTTGAAATGTTTAATTATTTATAAATCAAAATAATTGGAAACTTATGTTTCTACAATGTCTTTATTAATAACAATTTCTAGAACATTTCTGATATTTTGTAGCTAACTCAAAGTTCTATGAGTCCTCAAACTTGGCTTCAGTTTGGCCGCAACCAAGGTAATATATAACCCAAGTGTGTGAAATCAATAAATGTGTTGATAGGAAAATAAACTATGCAAAGCACTTACTACATCTTTGATGGTGGTGTTCTCCACTCTACTTATAATACCAAATGCTTCTTCTGCCAAGGTCTGGTCTATTCCGCTGTTTTTAGAATTGCAGCAGTAATGTAAATTATTCTCCGTCAGGAATGAAGCGTTCAGGGATGCTAATGACTTAAATACTGTTTCCAGATAACATAATGTATCCTGAAATCAAATAACCATAGTTTTAATACAATTGTTGATGACTGATCTACTAAGGTAAGGTTGATCAAACTCTTGAAAGTCTTTTTAATATCATTGCAGTACTTTGCCAGTGCTCTGCAACCTCGTATCTCTCATGGCATGTATCCATTTGGATAACCCCTTAGGACCACATTACACATTCAAATACATTTTAACCCACTAACAAGATTGATGAAATAATGAGTGATAGTGTTATATTTACCTGGTCTACTCTATCAGCCTCAGCAAATTCCAGGCAAGGGGCGAGTCTTTGTGAGTTAATGGTGAGAATTTGAAGGGATGATTTTGGCTGGCGACTGTCGAAAGGATTCTCCGATGTGGTGGTGACCGTTGCAAAGCATCTGTCTCCGCCCGCAAATACTCTCCACACATAACTTTCATTGCCACTTGCCTGAACAAATAAAATAATTTAATAAGCAAGCTTATCGTTTTAATGAGTTTAATCACTTGTGAGAATTAAAATAAGTTGTGTATCTTAGGCCCATAATGTTTCCAACAATATCCAATATGTTTCTAGCTTTAAAATATTATTATATAAATAGCGAGGCTAGTAATAACATTTTGGGTATTATTCGAAACAAAAATACATTGAAATCTAAGATGAAACAAACAAATATTGACATTTGAATTTAGGATTGCCAATTTCCCATTATGCTTCACATTCTTGTTTATCAACCGGATATTTACGAGTATTATAGCCTGAAATTATATAAGTAGTATATATTGAATCATGATAAACAATATTTTGAAAGATTAAAATATACGCAATAACATTTTTTCAAATAAATCAATTCAATTGCTAAAGACAAATGATATAATATAATTAAATGCGTCAATCCTATTCGACTTATAATTGCCTGGTTCAATAAAAAAATTATGCAGACTTTCTCAAAATAATTCCCTTCAAGATTATACACTTTCAAAAATCTATAGACAACAGTGGATAAAACTCTGTTTATGTAAAAGAAAACATTACTAGACTTCAAAAATCGGCATTTACAAAATAACATTTTATATTAAGTCAGTTAAACCCGCTCACCAGCCAAGAAGCATTAACAATCCTAGGTAAGCTGACATGTGATATATAGGGACAAGCAGTTCCCAACTGTCCAGAAGCTGCCAGTCCACACGCCTGCACACGCCCTGCTCCGGAAACCACAACAAGATGTCGCCGACCACATATTGCTTGTACAACAGCTGAGCCCATCAATTCCATTACCTAAAAAATAAATTTTAAATACTGCAATATCATTTTAATTCTCCAATAATAAACAAAAATCACTCAGAATTTAATGACCAAAAATAAGCAGTTATATTCATCCAGCGATATTCAAAATGCTAAGAAAATGTACCACGGATGCCGTAAGAGGGCTTCAATATTGCTTATCTATTCTTTTGACTAGCGGGCTGGCAGGATTCTATAAGACTGCTGAATACTATCCATAATCTATACTCAGTAAAATAAAGAAAAATACGATGCAATTAGAGAATAATGGGAAATCTTGGAGACACTGCATTTCACCAGTTGGTAAGAATATTATTTGACAGTGATGAACATAGTTCTGAATTCGATCAGCATATGACTTATAATGTAATTTCTGTAACAATTTTGAACGAACAAATATTATTATAAAAAACTTACCTTTCTCGGTAATGTTTCATTTTTCTGGTCTCCGTGTCCAAGTTGTCCATACCTTCCCGCCCCGCAGGTGAACACTCCACCATCCAGCGTCAGGAATACTGTGAATTCTTCTCCACAAGATATTTGACAAATCTGTACAAAGAAATTGCACTCAGAAGATGTTATTTTCTATTACACTGCTATTAAAGATGGAACTATAATTTATAAATGAACACTTGTTTCACAATTTATAGGTATTCTATCCGACTCACATCCTGGACAGTGCATATTAGAAAATAAGATGTGAATTTCAAGCAAATTATGAGATTTTTTATTAAGTTACGTATGATATACAATATTATATAATATGTATTATTTAGTTCCAAATGGATCCCCACAATGTGAAGAGATAGTTTTTGACACAATTAGTTATCAGCTAATTGCTTAACTCATAATTCAAACAGTAAATTTGAAAAGGTATTTAAAATAGTTACCTTTATACTACGCAGACTTTTTAAATGTGAAGGGTAAAACCGATTCTCTACATCATTGAGTCCAAGCTGTCCACATGTATTTTTACCCCAGCCGTATATGGCTCCTGACCTTTATGAACATTGAAACACAAAGAAAATATTATTTATATTATTGGCACACATTTACTAGGTTTAATAATATATTAGTGAATATTTTGTCGTCCACTCAACCCAAAGTTTCATGATTAATGCAAAGTTTATTCACAATTAAATAACGTTTCAAGCGTCATTCCATGTGCTGCCTATAAAAAATAGCAGGTCACTATAGAATAAACTTATTAAAGAATATTTTTTAATGTTTATTTACTTTGATAAGGCAAACGTGTGATATCCTCCGCAAGCAATGAATGCAAAAGGCACCCCAGCCAATGAAGACACCAAAGTGGGTTTGTCCTCTTGCACCGAAAATTTGCCCAGGCCCAATTGACCGAATGAATTTGCTCCCCACGAATACAGATCACCATCTGAAATTGCAACAAATGTTACATTGACGTTAGTTTTTCTGAAAACTCCTTATTGATTTAAGTCTACTTCGGTTTTACTGATTAATCAACTGTCAAATTTTTATCAACATGAAACACTGGTTTAACTTTTTCAAGTTTTTAGATGCCAAAAGATGATATTTTTACCATGCATAATGCAATTTATAAATCCTTACGATTTGAACCTTGAAAGACCATTTTCCATGAGGACTAGGTGTACATTCTTTAAATAAATGTTGACGTTGTTTTATATACAAAGTTTATCGAATATTTACTGTTGTTACTAAAAGTAGTAACCAGCCAAAATATGGTTTTATTTGTATATTTTTTAAATATTATCCATTTGCATCTGCTAAATGTTAAACGCCAATATTCAAAATACGCTAGGCCCCTTAGGAATGAGAAGTGGGTGTTTTCACTTACTGTTTACCAAAGCGACAGAGTGGTAGCTGCCACAAGCGATCTGCACAACCTGGTGAGTAGCCAAAGCCCTCACAATCTTAGGTGTCGGCTGCTGTGGCTGTCCCACTGAAAGTCCCAATTGCCCGTGAGAGTTGGAGCCCCAGCTGAAAGTCTGACCCCAATCATTCACAGCCAAGGAGTGAGTTACCCCGCATGATGCCAGGGTCATGTGATATGCGTCCAGTGTCGATACAAGTTCTAAAAGAAAAAATCAGTTATTATTGGTTATGCGGAGTTCTCATTTAGCAATTTTGACAAAGCAAATCGCTTGACCCGACACGTGACCAAGAGAAATGACCAAATGAAATCTATAGTGAGAACCTTCGAACCACTATAGATTTCATTCGATTTCTCTCAGTCACGTAACGGGTCAAGCAATTCGCTTTGTCAACATCGCCAAATGAGAACTCCGCATTAGTGACAATTTATCTTCTTTAATAATCACAAATATCAATGATGGTGATTCATATCATCGTCAAAAAATATTGAGTAACCTTTTTATTATTGTTATATTATCCACAAAATCTTTTCATTTTTTCATCTCAAAATTTTTTTTTTGTATTCACAAATTTAAAAGTTATTTTATATATTTTTGGCTCAATATTTAAGAAGTAAAATTTTATAATCTTCTATAACTAGCAAATAAAATGAATGAACTTTAAATGCAAAGATTATAGTATTTTCTCAGAAATGATGATAACAAACTATATGTATATTTTATGTTTATATTTAAAAATTAAGATTATAGCTCTGTTATTTTTATTTTAAATATATTTCAATAGGTACAATATTTATCAAAAATTAAATATCATATATCTATTAATTAAAATTATCTATATATAAATTTAACACATATTAATTAAGCAGTTTTCCATACTGAAATCAATACATCTAACAACTGCAGAATAATTATTTTATATTTTAATCACATTTATGTAAACATAATAAAACCAAAATATTTTTAGCTGAACCATTAAATGTCTGTACCCACTTAAATAAGAATATGGCAGTGAGCAAAATAAGGAATTGAATAAGGAAAAGGAATTTTCATATCGTCGCTCAAATGCAGAACTATCCTACGTCACCCTGGACCTAATTATAGAAGAGCTGTTTGAAAAATATTAGAATACTGTATGAGCCAGAATAAAATGCGATATTTTTTACTCAAATTTTTTTTCTAAAAAAAACATTCGCGTTATATTCGGGGTTTAGAAACACAGCCAAGTCGTTTTGTCTATCGCACACACAGTTTATTGCACGCACAAATCTATTGAAAAAGGTTTTATGAAATTTTGTACTTCCAACAATCTGGATGGGAGTGAGGATAACATTTTATGAGTAGAAAATGATGCATCGAGTAGTAATCATTTAAGCAACACTGATAATAATTCAAGCATGTCTGAATAAAACAAAATTATTCTGTTTAATAAGATTTACCTAAATAATTATTGATTTATATTTGAATTTTTCCGTTCAAATAAAATATATAGGTCACATTATATTCGAGCTAATATGGTACTCACATTTTTGTGACTATTGTTTTAATACATATATATGATATTACTTATAGGAGTAAGTAAATATGATTTGCGATAAGTATGTTTTGGATTGTTCTGATTTTTAATAAAATATAATATTGTGTTAATTAGGATAGATACTTCAGTTTTGATCAAATTTATTCATAAATAAATATATTATGTTTATACATGGGATACTTTGCATATCATCAACAAGAATTTAATACATCACTTTTCGTAAATAACTCAATTTTACTTAAAATATGACTTAGGATAGTTCCTTTATTCCAGCGATGATAAATGCATGCAAGGTTAACTATGAATTATGACAGTATATCTAGATCAGTGGTAGTCAGGTTGGTCCCTACTGCCCACAAGTGGGGCGACTCAAACTTTCATGGTGGGCGGTGGGGTTTTTTCCCAATGCAAATAGATGAAAGTGGACAGTATGTATAAAAAGGTTGACTTCCCCTGATCTAGATTTTAGGATAGATTTATTTAGGTATCTTGAAGCCTACAAATACAATACAAAATAAATAACAATATCCAAAATATCAAGTTTTATTTTTACTATTTCCACAAATATTTATTATAAGACCCACTTCATCATTTGAACAATTTCAACCGATAACATATATCTGTTATCAATTAAAAATCTCTTCACCAAGCAATCATGGCGAAAAATAAACATTGTCAGAAATACTACACAAATAGCCAACTTTAATATTATTTTGAAACTTGGATTTCCAATAAGGATTAACATACACAATTTCTTAAAAGATGACATTATTATTGATTTAATTTATTTTATACTCTTCAGTACTTCAATGTTTTGTGGAATTACTGAAAATACTGAGGATCAATATTTCCTCTAAGCTGGACGCACCCCCAGCAGTTTTGAAAGTCCCTCGCACTGATTGCAGGCCAGCGCGCAGTCTATCGTAGTCTTGGAATAATCGTGATATGATTTTTATGTAAAAAATATTCTCTCGGCACTCGTACATATTTTTTTGCTAGTTTGAAACTATGGATAACTTTCAAAATACTTCATAAAGTACTATTAAATGAAATTTCAAAGATTGTATAAATACCTATATGACATTTAATATATTTTAATTAAATGAGTGTACTGGGTAACATTGCATAGTACCAAAATTGGGTAATTCTAGAAGCTTTCTATAAGTGAACTCATGAAATCTTACAATCTAAAAAGAATTGTGCGTGCTTCGAAGCTGGAGGTTGTAGCGGGTTCGATTCCACAGTTGGAAGATTTTCAAAAATTCAAAGATCCCCGACTGAATGCCCAATGAGCTGAGCAATTGTTTGGTAACCAACTCTCATAAAAAATGACTCTGTTTCCAAATTTTCTAAATGCTGCACTTTAGGAGTGGACATAATAAAAAAATAGTAATTGAAAAGTATCTATAGTATATTTTCCATTCGTTCATTGAAAATATTTTTTATTGTGTACTTATTTATTTCATGAATCAACAATTATTTCAGTTACGGATATGAATCATCTCAACAATCTACATAATATATATGTAGGATAATAAAAGATTTATGAGTAGGTCTTCTATGAAAGCAAAATATATATAAATTTACAAGGAGCATAAGGTGTCTAACAGTAATTAATGAGTGGAAGAATCTACAATGCAATTGTGCAGAAAAACATATCGACAAATAATATAGAACATGCAAATGAAAAAGTCGCACCAAAGCACTCTGCCTGCATTCTTTGTGAATTGGAGACGAGAGCGTATCTCTCCCCATCTTCTGAAATATAGAAGCATTAGACAGGTGAAAAATGTCCATAGCAGTCATAAAAATATGTTACAATAACAAAAACTAATTCATAGAACGTGTTTGTATAGTGGTTTCTTACAACACGCAAAATAGTGATAAAAAATGTACTATTTATGACCACAAAAAGAAATAAACATCTCTAATCTTTTGTGGACAGCTGTGACAAAAACAAAAATATATATGAAGATGTGATACAAGAAAACACAGTGCATCTGATTGTTTCATCATCTTGAATGTTTTATCATCAAAGGCTATGTCTGAAGTGCTTCATAACAACACATTGCTATTTTTTATATTTCTGAACAAAACCGTATTAAATTCTAAATTATTTAAAACTGGTAATCTTCCATATGTGAGATCACTGTTAG
>JAGVSQ010001054.1:0-32051 GCA_022683975.1 Rhyacophila evoluta | reverse complement strand
AAATAATTCAGAATTTAAAATCAATTTCCATCAAGCACCATCAGTCTAAAATATTTATTATTTAAATGAAGGTATTACAAAATTATTAATATAAAATATATGTGTCTTATTGAAACGCACTGTTAGTCAAAATTGTAAATCAAATATGAATATATTAATACCTTTTTGAATTACGTACAGTGTTTAAATGTGTTGATTTAAGTATTTATTATCTCAATGGTATTGGTTTGACTAACTCTTGTTATTAAAGATGTTAAAATATTTTATTAGTATGGATACTTTCATATACATAATGGCATTTAAGTATGTGCTTTGTTTTAACATTGTCTAGGTGTATAATTAAGTGCATAACAAATTGCTTGAGGGTTTTTAAATATTGCCAAATAATACCAAAAGCTTCTCGATATCTGGCCGGAAAAGCTTCCTTTAGTAGAGCTTCTAATTGGCCAACCGGCACAGAATAATTCCCAAGCTTATTACTTAAGTGACGCTAAAAGGCCAGCAATATTGGAAGGCCGCAAAATTTAAATTGCGCCAGAGGCTGCTATTTATTTTCCTTTCAGTAGTTACTCTAGTGGTGTGTACTGGTATCACCATTGGTAATACGAATAAAATACTCCGCTGGAAAGGGAATTTCACATGTGAAATTGTTTTTTTTTTTTATATAGTAAAATAATGGAAGACAAAATAATAATCAATAGATTTAAGGTTAATATCGTCAAATTTATTTTTACGACATTAAGTAGGTGTATAAACTTTGTCATTCGTAAAAAAATATGCTTATTGCTGTAATCCTAAAGGTGAAGCCCGGAGTTAACTAAGAATTTCTTATACACATTCCAGCGTTAATTTTTTTTGCGTGTTCGTACTATTGCCATTGACAGAGAGAACTTCTTTATTTCACATTAATTTACAGTTATAACAAGCCATTTAAACCACAATCTACAAACATTATTTTTTCTCTGAATACTGAATCTATCCGGCTGGCCTAACCAGAAAATGTCCACGGCCCTAATCTAAATCAGCGGTATTCAAAATACGCCCCGCGGTCAGGATCCAGTCTTACAGAGATTTCCATCTGGCTCCTTACTTTTATTTATAAATATTATACATAAGGAGTATTAATATTTTTTGGACATATTTTGTCTTGTACATGTTCTAAATACACTAGAATCATACTGGATTCTAGTTGGATTCCAACAGGAATCTTTTCCATTTGGCCCCGCATGTTTCTAAAAGCTTAAATCCTGCCCGTTTCCCAAAAAAATGTTGAATCCTGGTGGGCTAATACAAAAGATTTGACCGTCATTTTAAGTCAAATTCAAACGATATGCACAAGCTTATTTTTATTCATAATGTTAAGCACAAATAGTAGTTAAATATATAAAAGATTAAAACGGTGAAACTATACTATTTCATAAAAGATCACAATGTTTCAGGCTTATTTTCTAATAGGCGTCAAACATGACATTATGAAATGGATTGGACAGTTTGATCAAATGGCTGACAATTAGTTATCTCAGTTTATTTTTGTTAAGATACCATATATAGATACAGATAAATATCTTTAAAACAGAAAAAATATTGTAGCTTCGTTATTCATCAGTAATATTTAGAAATATTTAACGACGTACTACTTAAATGGTAATTTAATGAATTAATATTTTATTTTTAAGCTTTACTGTGATGAGCCATGTTGTAAATTATGTACATGGCCCACGTAATAAATGAGGTCACTGAACGGTAGCGCGTGATGGCGCTTGAGGTCGCATTTTTCTATGAATAAAATATAATTTTGTCACTTACTTAACCACCAACGGAACATCTCATTAAAAACCTCTACGTCTGTATATCTACTTATTTAATATAAGTTAAACTCACATATTTTCATTTAATACCATGCATATTTAAATTAGCGTCAGTTAATTAGCTCGAATTAATTATATACATTTTATAATGTATTTGGGTTTATTATTTATCAATTGTTGAAACGTAGTACATACTAAAAATAACAGTCCAACATATAGAGGTTTTTTATAAGTATTTCAAGTAGACTTAAAAAAAATATTTTAAAAAAGAGTAATATAAGTCATTAAATTATTAGTAACGTCCCAATTATTATATTACATGTAAATGATTAAATAACGTCAACATTAAAAATATGCTACAATATACAAGTCACTCAATTGTTCTTCTTTAAGTGATGTTTTCTCTATGAAAGTTAGTTATTGTCAAAGCTATCTTTAAATTAAAATGATATAAATATATCTCTACCAAACTGGAATAAATGGCAATGCCTGAAAGCGTTTTGAAATATTGTTTTGTTTTTTTAAATCAGTTTATTAAACTGTATCAATAAAATTAAGTTTAGTAATTGCCTGTTTATTTAAATTCATAAAAACTTCAAAAGCTTCGCAGCTTTTGACATACTTGTTTATTTTAAAATTACCAATGCAAAATACTTGTGTAAGTTATCTCATACTTGATTTGGAAAGAAAACAAAATTTACTTAGCTATTTCCGGTTAGCGCAGAATAATATGTTCTTAAATAAACTATGATGTTGTTTTTCTTATTAACCAAATAAGTTGGTTGGTTTGTTTTAAATAATAAATTACTTGGTAAAGTATCATCACAGCTTGAGTCTTAGATCTTTCAGAAAAAACAATTATAAGTTTTCCAAGAACTGTACGTTATTTCATCGTACAAATTATTTCTGAAATTTTCTTACGTTACGTAATACGTACTAACTCTCTCCGCCTTGCCTGAAATTGCCATTATTAATGAAACTAGACATAATATCAAAGCTACTTTTAGAATATTAATTTCCCGATATTATGTACTAAACACACATTCGCTTGATCCTATTAATCGCATAATCGCTCTGGGCTAGTTAATACAAAAGTTGCTATACAAGGCGACCCATGAACTTTAGTTTGTGTGAGATTTCATGCCATTGGCATGGAATAAATTTGTTATAAGAGGGATGGAAAAGACCTTAGAACACTTTTTTATTGATCAATAACCAAAAGTTTATACCGGCGAGATGGCAATAATAATAAATACGCCCTCTGGCATTATAGCTTGTTATGATTGTAGTATTAGCAGTCAATTTATTGGATTATACATATTTATTGTTTTGAATGTTTTAATAATATTGTAATTAACCGCAATCAAGAAAGTATTGCGTAAAGTTTTATATATGTATACAGTATATCAAGCAAACTTTTGAAAATATGAATAAACATAAAAATGGTTTTATTATATAATTTGACTGATTTTTCCAAATAATATTTAATATATTTCATTCAAATTTCGATTGAAAACCACTTTAATATAACATAAGTGGACCGCAATTAAGCGATTTTAAATTGTCATCAATATTATGAAGTTGGAGTTTGTGCGATGTTGGTTGATCTACCAAGCTTATTAAATTGAATTTACTTTCACAAACTTGCGCGATTCATATTTTAACAGTATATTAACAAAATATATTTCAGGAAGAAGTTAAAATATTTACCTTTATAACGTGATTTAATTATTTAAGTAGAAGATTATACACTTTATCATATTGATTAATGTCATGAAAATATATATATTAGTCACATCTACTCTATAAAACAAAATATACAAATACTCGCAACATCAAGAGTTATCTTGATAGATTATTTTTTACGAAAAGTGATTATCAGTTAATCTTTCAACTCATTAAGGATCCAGTCTTTTATTTTACATATTTAAAATCCTGCATTGTGTGCTTTGAATCCGTAAGCTCCAGTATCGAAAGGTGCACGCTTACCTCTCACCTATCGGTATGTGAGAGGACTTGGAATGGAATATGTGGTCAGCCTAATTAAACTTTAATTTCACTCAAACTCTTATTAAATTTAAACTTTAAGTTTAATTCATAATACATTTTAAGAATGAGTTTTAATGTAAATGTTAGTGTTTTAATTTTGCTTTGTAATTCTGGGAATAAAATTTCTACATAATTGTTTTGTAACTACCGCCTGCGATGAGTCTTATTTTCAATGAAACTTTTCCTGTTCCAAGAACTTGTTCTATATTTGCTACATCCAGCACCTACTTATATATGTTGGTGATGACTCCATCATATTACATACATTATAAGATGTAAAAATATATATTTTACTAAAAAACAAAATATATCTTTAACTTATTCATTTCAAATGAATTTGAGTTAGATGACGTCTGGTTTAGCATATAATAGTGAAGTTATAACGAAGATACCACATATGGATTTTTAAAATTGAGCAAATATATGTATAAAGAGACGTAGGATTAAATCTACATAGTAAAATATGCACTGTTATTGTTATAGAATGATTTTTATGTAACACAGTATGTTCAAAAAATAGTACAGGATGATTTAAGGCTACTGCTAGATTAATAAATCCCTTTTGAATCTCGACGTCACTGGTACACGAAATACTGGGAGGTCAGGGTTTTATTTATAGTGTTCACCTTCTGTGTAGCATAATATTGTGTTCATGCGCCGCTAGCTAATTGAATTGCTGTGCCAAATTAAAGTCGCCAATTTATGTCCACCCTGTTGTTTCCGCAGCACCAAACTTTTTCACTGTGTGTTTGCTAAGTAGTGTTTAAATACTGTTAACTTACCTTTAATAATACCTAATTTTCAAGTGCTTTAATGGTAAATAATTTAACGAGGGAAATTTTATGGCTGTAGAACCATTGTTTTGAAACACCTATGGAGGTATGTAATATTACATTAATAACGTGTAGGTAACATGGAAATCACCGTTTTTTTATTTAACTTTTTTTTCTCCTTTTTAAATTCGTGAAATTATATTTCATATTCGTATGTTTGTACTAATTTAAACTTGGTAAACACATAAACTATTATTATAATATATTCAGCATTATTTAACTTAAAAGCTTTTAACAATTATTTTTATACGTGAATACGTTATTACATCCAAAACGATGGAAAGGAAAATTAATTACAAAGCAGTGGTTATTTTTAATTTATTTTAGGTAATGAACTCATTCGCAGCAATCCATATAGACCTTAATAAAATAAATATGTATCGTGATAGATTATATAAGTATTAATTGCTATGCAACTTCTTAATTCATCAGTATTTAATACTGTATCCAAACATATTATATATTTAAATGTGTGAAACTTTGTTTAAAGTAATAATATAAATTAACGTGGAAAATCCTTTAAAGTTTATATTATATTAATTTGTAGTAGTTGAGACTTGATACTATTGGTATTAAAGCGAAGTAAGTTTAAAATTTGTTTTGTATACTCCCTTAGTATTTATAATTTTTTTATCATTTCCACTTTGTTTAATTTTTAAATTTTATATGCGCACAGAATAAATGTGAAAATTTGTTTTGGTATTATTGTTTATCAATAAAATTGATTGCCAGGTAATCATTCTGAGTATTGAGTTTTTGTATACCATGTTCGCTCCCAAAGTGGAACATATGGATACACACAGTGTGAAGAAATCCACTCCGAAAGTGGAGTGTACGGATCTCCGCAATGTAAAGACGGCTTGACAGATTATTTTTCACGAGAATTGTTAGTCAGACAATTACTCAACCCAATGGGCATCCAGTCCTGCATTTTCAATCTTAATAAAAAAAATCAACCAAATGGGGAATGGAACCCGCATTCGCCGGATTGCCAGGCATACAATCATAAATGTAAAAGTTTTCTAAAATGACGAACTTTCAATCAATATCAATCATTCAGTAATGCCTGAAGGTGATTAAAAGTCAATCCAATAAACTTGTTAATCTAATAATAAAATTACCAAAACAATATTGACCGTATGACTGTGACCAACTTTTAAATAAAATCTCATATTACTATAAATAATTTTCTCATCTTCTGAAAGTCTACGGATATAAAGGCTGTAAAATAATAGTTTTATCATGTATGTATAACTACTTTCTATGAATTGTTTATTTATGTAAATTCCTTTTGAAGTCCAAGCTTCACCTTCCAACATCTTCAGGTAATATGTACACAACATTTATGTAAGTTGGTACATAGTGATACAACGTACAATTTTTTTGTCTACGTACGAGTGGTGTACTTTCTAAACGTGCGGTCTTAAGGTGAAATCCAGGTCGTGAATGACAATATATGTGAAAAGTCTCTGAACCGAAATGACGAGTAAAAAAATAATTATTATCAAGCGTTTATCACTTGATTGTATTAAAATAATTTAAATGATTCTCTGAGTAGCCAAATATATATAAATGAAATATCATAAGTTGACAGTAAAAATAGAGAATCCCCATAGAAAAATTGAATGAATTTTTGATAAATTCGTAATTTTAAAAACTCAAATTGTAATGAGTTTAACGAAATTTTAAACATTTTATTTCTATAATTAATGCTTATTTATCATCCAAGTGAATACGTGATCGATTTTTTCCATTAGATAATCATAGATATCATTAGATATCATAAGCATTTAGATGAGACAAAAAATAGAATTTATTGAATAATTCTACTTAATAAATACTAACTCAAAAATATAAAATACTTACTAATATTATTATAATTTTTCATTAATTCTATGAAAAATTTACACAATATTTTTTTATACAATAATGCTTACATAAGATGGTTTTAATGTTTTCTCTGATGCAAGTGTTGGCTTTCTACTAGTTTCGCAATTATTCGAGCAGCAGAGTTATTAGCGTTTCATGCTTTATGGTAATTTTACTGCTCTCGCTCCGACTCTATGGTAAAATTGAATTATCTATGAAATATTGTACTAAATTCAGTAATTTATGCGTATAATAAAATACTTTGTAAACATTAATGGCAATGCAATACATTAATTTAATTCATACAATGTGGTTATTACAAAATAGTAGCAGTTAAACGGAGAAATCTGCATACAATTTATTTGTGACTGACGATTTAGTATTGTAAATAAAGCCATGTAGATATTATTATAAATATATATTCCAATGAAATCATGATTTTTTATGAAAACATCGTGTGAAATTAAGCTATTCTTGTAGAGGAAATTTCAATATTTCCATGGAACACAAACAAAACTATAGAAGAAAGTAAACATAAAGTAACCTTTGCTCAACTGAAAACTATGAACTTTCGTAAGTTATAGGTAAACAATCGCATAGAGGGCAAACAAGCAACCTTTTGAACACCTGTCAATACCTGAATGTTTGCCAGAGGAACATTACCAGAGGTACTTCGGTAATGAGATTAGGCTGGAGTGCCTTCCTGATATCGAATTAGTTAACACACTAAAAACATTGAGACCCCCGATGTTTGAAAATATTCGGTTTACTATGAAATACTTAAAATTATTTTTTTTCGACTTTGTCTATATTCACGTCTAAGTATAACATATGCACATGGTATAATGCCTTCAGAGATTCCTACCAGTAGCCAATATTATTTTTAATAATCTCACCATCGTGTAATTTTGCTAAAAAGTAACATCAATTCCATATTATATAATAATACGACTAAATAAGCATATGGAATGCATATTTGAATTAGTCCCAGCGTTGTATTTTCCCTTTGAATATAAAAACTGAATGACCTGATTTATTTTCTGACTCCAGTCAAAGCAACACAACAAACTGTTAGTAGGTTTATACGTAATAAATACTTATTATTAATATTGGTGAACTGCGCTAAGTTATAATTCTATATTTTGAAAGTAATTTTGACAGCTTTTGCAATTTATTACTCTACTATTTTTATTTACCACGTCCTCTCCAAAAATGTTTATTTGAATATAGTGGTATTAAAAGCTCGATTTTTCTGAAGTGGTTTTGCCGTGGAAGCAACAATATGGATTTATACGGTGTAAAGATGACCACTCCAAAAGTGTAGTACCTATATGAATTTCAGTAATATGAAGACATGTTTTGACAGATTGTTCTACGCGTTAGTTAAGCGTTCGGGTTAGATTATCGTACGTAACTCATACCACGAGAATGTGGGTTTGATTCTCAGATCTGCTAGATTAAAAATGCGAAACAGGAGCCCCCTAAGTTAAGCAATAATTGTGTGACAACCAATTCTTCTTAGTAAAATACAAAAGAAATATAATGCTTATAAATAGTACAATATAGATTTTGTAATTATATAAAATTTTGTTAATGCTATATAATATAAGAATACACTTTCACTCTCTTCTTATACTTGCATTTTTATTCACTTTATTACAACAAATTTATTACAGTACAATGATTGTAAACTAAACATACTAAAAAATAATGCAAGGCTGTATTTATAATTGAATATAATACAACATATACAATAATGATCTCGTTCTTCTGGTAGAATTCGTACATACACGGAATAGAAATTGTTGCTCCTTGTAGCAGTGGCTGTTACGTGTAGTTAATGTTACCTCCTTACAGAATCCAATTTCATCTGATCCTTCGGTCCGTCGCTATAAACATTTTCATTATGTAAATAACAGTGTATTTATTACACGATATGCGAACATAATAATTTCAGAGGCTCAATATAAAAACAAATAAGTCTCCAAATAATTTATTAAAGAAAAAATTAACGTGGATATTCTAATTGTAAGCCATTATATATTTATATATATTATTAAATTACTTGATGTAGATGAAAAATATTGGATATTCACTTAAAAGACTTGCCTCGACTATTTTCTTCGTGGAAATTGGTTGCCAGTTAAGAGTTATACGATTTCCATTGATTTATTGCATAATTATAAAAATAACATATTGATTATCTTATTTGTGAAATTTCTGTGAGATCATTATGTCTATAACTTTATAATCTTTCAAAAGAATTTATAGTGTGTATTTATCTTTTGTATATACCATAGTCACTCCCAACGTGGAGTATTTGGATCTACACAGTGTGAACTTAGCCACTACGAAAGTGGAGTATATGGATCTCCGCAATGTGAATACGTATTGACAGATTATTTTTCACGAGAATTGCTTGTCAGATAATTGCTCGACTCAATAAGCATCACGTCTTGAAATTTTTAGATTTTTAAAATGATACAGATGGGGAATCAAACCGCATTTCCTGCTAGGCGCACACGCTAACAACTACGCTACTGGGAAACATAATTAGTGTATATATTTAAATGCTGTAGCTAAAAACACTGCGAGCATTTCTCTACGACTAATTTATCGACACAATATTTTTTTCTAAGTGATTTATGGCCAAAATTTTTTATGTAAGAATTAGTTTGACGGCGATGAATGTTCTAGCCATCGATCATTTTTCTAAAATTACTACTTCATTCACAAAGAAAAAACACTCATATATTTATCACTATAACACTATGAAAGGTAATGTATTTTGTCATTATACTATGTATGTAGAGGACGGAAGTCTACAAGTAATGTGTGAAGTTTAGATTTTCTTTTGAAAATGCTCGGAATAAAAGCATTATACTTATCTTAAATATTTCGTGACACAGTACTTCATACTAGATAAAAAGTTTAATATAGCCTTATTCTCTTCGAAAGCTATTAGATCAGAGATTTTCAAATGTAAGAAAACTTTCAAGCCGCGTAATGTTTATATTATTACCCCCATCTGAAAATATATTAAATAGACCGAGTAGTAATCCAGGCAAAATTTTGTGCTGCGTCAAATATATTTTTTATCCATTCAAAAACTTTTGGAATCATTTAGTTTTTTTTATGTCGACCAAATTTATATGATCCAACTTTTTATAAATCTATAAATTTATATACTAAATTTTTCAAAGAGTTGAATTAAAATTAGAATAAGATTTAAAATGATTTTAATTTACGATGTAGAACTACCTAATTTAGTTTGAAAACTGAAAAAAGTGAGACGACAACATTTTTTCTATTATACATAGCATCCTTAAAAACAATTTTTCAAGTCTTGTTGAGCTAATGTTTGTTACAAACGATTTTTTCTGTAGTCTCTTTTCACTCACCCATCACGATCAACTAGCACTACATTTAACAGACGGCCAGCGTCTTTCTGTGTACTATTTTTTCCAACAGTGTATTCAGTCTATTCCAGAAACTTAATTTATTTGATAACATCTAGATTCACATATATTATAGATTTGTATAATGGCTATAACCATACATTTGTTTTAATCAATGTCGATTTAAAAGTGTAGCAAGCGAATCACTATAATTTGAAGAATTAATTTCTATAGATTATTTTCCATAGGCGTCAGTTGACAGTCCGACGTCCAACCATTTAGTTTAGTTATTAGTAGTAGTTTAATTATTAATATCTTTAAGGTGGCGTAGTTGATAGAGTGCTTAAAAATTCAAAAATACAGTACTTGATGCCCATCGGGTCGAGCCATTGTCTAACAAACAATTCTCGTGAAAAATAATCTGTCAAGACGTGTTCACATTGCGGATATCCATATACTCCACTTTCGGAATGGATATCTTCACACTGTGTAGATCCATATGATCTTATTTGAAAGCAAACATAGTATAAAAAAAGAAGTAGTAATAACCCTATTAGTTTTTTAATTTTTTAATTCTAAAGACTCCTCGGCTTTTAACGGTTGGAACTCATGACAGCTTTTTTTTTTAAATTTCTTTGTTTTCAGAATAAAAATAATTAGAAATTTCTTTCCAGTAGTTTCCATTTGCGTAGATGTTTTTGAATCATATATCAGTAATATAAAGTTAAACTTTCAATTGACAGTATTATTTACCATCTTATTTAAATAACGGAAACATAAAAGCTGTCATCGATACGTATTATTGAAATAGTTTGGCGATATTTTCCGCACATTTTAAATAATTTATACTGAATTTTTAGTATCCAAAGACAAAAATCAGTACATTTCAAATGTAAAAAGTTTGTTATTCCACGTTAAGTATAATAGTTTTGATATTCTTATATCAGCTGAATATACCGGCGTGTTTCGCTCTCTCGTATGCTCCCAACGGCGGATTTAAGTGGTCCCCAGCAATCTCACCGTATTCTGGACCATTTGCCTTGAAATATAGAGTCGAGCCCCTACCCCTTCCTGCCTCAAGTACGTAGCAAATCGCGCAAAAGTATAGCCTCACTTTTTAGTCCGGCAGTATGAAGCAATAGAGGCAAATATAAGGCGAATTAAGAGAAGTGAACGAAAGTATAATTATTATTACTACACATAACTTTTTGGTTTAACATTATTATATGGATTCCTTAGGTGAATTTATTTTACAGATACAAAACATCACGTAATCATTATTTTATACAACTGTATATTATATTACATGGTGTATTTATTTTTCAGTATAAGATAATTTACAACTGCCGTAACAAAGCAATCTAAATTGTCTTCAAATAAACTAATAACAAACACATTGATAACTGATCAATCCAATCGATTTCTAATAAGTTTTTTTAGAAAATGTATAAACGTACTTGCAGTCTTTTCTACTACTCACCACATCTTCACACAAACTATACATGAGTGTATATTGTGGCATTAAAAGCGGTCTTTAAAATGCCAGAAAAGTTTTAAAGACATTTTTCCGAGAGCCCATGCGCTCTAACCTACTCCTATAGTTATTCAGAAATACAATATAAAACATTAATTATTTGTTTTCTTAATCTTTTAATACTTGTTATTTGTAATTATAAGCTGTATAAGAGACCCGTGAATAGATATATTCAAAAATTAGCTCAAAAATTGGAAAGATTTATTAATAGTAGGTTTTTAGTGTCCAAAATTTCTTCTTATGGCCTATTTGTTTACTTATGGCAGATATTTTATATGGTGCATACTATATTTAAGTCCAATAAAATCTTGAGGATAAAGTATTTTTACTGAGACACAAGATTTAGTGTTTTAAAAATTAATAGATTACGTTTGAAAATACTACCTAGGTAATATTATCGTAATAAGTAATTAATGGAACTAAAAACTAATAATTCTATAAATTCTGTATTTTCGATAACGTAGAGATAAATCTGTACGCCTCGCATCTAGGAAATGCGGGTTCGATTCCCACATCTGTCATTATTTTTTTTGAAAAGGGGGGTTGGATGCCCACTGGGTTGAAAAATTTGACGACCAATTTTCTTAAAAAACAATCTTGTGTCTTTACGTGGTGGATATTCATATACTCTACTTTCGGAGCGAACATGGTATTAAATAAATAAAATTCTGTGGTTTTATTTAAATAAAAATTATAGCGTTTATCTTTCATAAATTCCCCATACCTAACTAGATACTCTCAGGGATTTCTAAATGAAAATACCTTTTGTTCTCGCGCAGGTCGGTCGTTTCAAACGCGTCTTTCTCATTGAGGAAATTCGAAACCATTTGAGTAGAAAATAAGATTTTTATCGTATGAAAATTTCAGCGAGCATCTACGCTTAGGAATGGTTGAAAGCGTAATGAAATTTTTGAACGATATTCAATACTTGAAATTCTTTTTTTAAATTACCAATATTGGTAATACAGTTCCACAGATACATTAAAAAGCAATAACTACTTATTAAACGAATGTCATTTATTTAATTAAATTTGTGCCTAAAACATTTAAATGTATTTTAAGAGAACAAAGCAAATTTTAAATTAGTAATATATTATCAATTTACTTTTTTAATTATTTACGTGGTACTCCATATATATATAATGGTACATATGTACAGTTTTTTGAAGTATTTCAATGTGTTTTTAACATGTTTAATAAAAGATTTTGGCATATTGCACGGTATATAGATTTTATTCCATTATATTATATATTTTTAATCATAATTGAAATAATAAAATATACTTTAAGTTCTTGTGAATTATCAAAAATAATCCTTCCAAGATTGTCTTTGATCATTTTTACAGAATTTACCGGATGATTAATGATAGATAATGTCACAGTAATATGATTGATTTTTGGCTTTTTATAAATGAAAATATGGCAATCCTTTACAACTAGCGCTATAAACAGCGAGACTACCCGGATAAAAACAGAAACACTTTTTTTCATTTGAATTCGAAATTCAAAATATTCCATCATAATTTAAAAGCCGTATTGCATTGAATAATAACTTTTTAAGAATATTTTTTCCTCTCTGGTAACACAATAATTAAAACAAATATATACGAAAATATGTAGGTGTTTTTATGACTTTTTATCTATGACCTATATCCGGCATTAGATTTACTGTTCAATTTCGAGTTGAATTGTTCCTTTTGATACGAGATAAGAGAAACTGTCTTGCAAGTAACGTGGGGCTTTCCTGCTTGAGAATTGAATGCTTGCACTGAGATCATGATACCAAGAAACACTAATATGAATTTTGTTGCACCTTATCTCAAATGATATTCTTATTTGTCGCTCATAAAATAGAGATATGCTATCAATCAAATATTAGCAATAGTTTTAAATAGTTAAAACTAAATTTATTTTATTACTTACTTGCAATTTTGTGTAACACTTCATAACTGTACGAGTATTCAAACATGGAGCAAATAGAAACTTTCTGAATTAAATGTATCGTCAATAATTTGCTCATTAACATGGTTTTGCAGCTGGTGTTTGATTATGATCCAAAGTTGCATGTATAGGATATTCCAAATTGATTTTCACCACTTTTAAAGTGATATTTACAATTTATCTCCAAACATGTAAGAAATAAACATTTTTAATCAGTTAAATTGATTCACTGATGATATTTATTAATATTGGAAAACTGACATCGAAAAATGAAACGTAAAACAATAATATATACACATAATTGTTAACGGTATAAGAATGCACGATACCAATTCAAAAATCATTTACATGTCGATATTTTTTAAACATTTTCTTTTTAAATATATATAAAACATATAGATCATTAAATTGCGAGGACTTATTGTACCATTATCTCAAAGATTTGTTGCTAGGCGATGGTCCAACTTATTGATTAACCATTTTCAGAAGGAACTAAATAAAAGCTTATAAAAAAGCATTTGCTTTGTCAAAAAAATGCTGATGCTAATATAGAATTCAAACTATAGACCACCTTTAACCAATTTACCAGTAACCAAAGAAATTAATCGTGTAAGCATTTTAATAATAACGTCTAAAATTTAATTGATATACATATTTAAGTTTATAAACAATAATAATGGACTAATGTACAATACTTTTTTGTTGCGTCATTGAAAATTAAATTAAACAAAATGATATTGGTTTCATGTAAATAGCTTCTTTATATGCGTGAATATTGCA
Organism: Rhyacophila evoluta; assembly: GCA_022683975.1. NCBI lineage: Eukaryota > Metazoa > Arthropoda > Insecta > Trichoptera > Rhyacophilidae > Rhyacophila > Rhyacophila evoluta. Next base: position 17,839 of record JAGVSQ010001054.1, on the reverse strand, counting down.
GAAAAACATTTTGATAGATAAATATACAGTAAAAAGGCAAATTTTTTCGCGTTTTCACGCATTGTAAAAAAAACAAAGCCGTTTTCGATATGCTATAAAATTAAAATTTCAGCACATCGCAGCTTTTGAAGCTTTCATTAAACACTGTAAACACTGCCTAATTTCATAGGGTTAGCTTTTATTTTACATTTTTCAGTGATATTAAAAACAACGTCAAAAGCTTTGATATTATGAAACTGACACGTGTTAAGCTCTGTAACAAACCAATATTTAAAAAAAAATTAAAAATTAACTATTTACTAGATTGATAAGTCTAAAATGTATGAAATGATGTTTTTTTTAATTTATAACGTCATTTCAAAGATAAATATGCAATAGTTGCGTATCCTTTATATTTATATTGTAAAATTTGAGTAACTTAGTATAAAGAACGAACTGTCAGACTATCTAAGGAATGAACTGTATCGGTTGCAATATCGATTTAGTAAGATAAACATTTTAAATGAAACTTAATTTATCAGTGATAAATTTCGCTCCGAAAGTGAGGCACATGCATCTACACAGTGTAAATATAGCCGATACGAAAGTTCAATATGTATATATATATGGATTTCCGTGATGTGATTACTTGTTTTCATAAAACAATTCTCACGAGAATTGGATGACGAAGAATCTTTTAGCCCAATGGACATCCAGTTCCACATTTTCGGATTAAAATCCATCAGATCGCACTCGCGCTCTCCGGGCTCAAAGCGCTTAATGTTAGTCGGTAATTATTAGAATTTAAAATAATTATAAAATTTAACACCAAAATAAATTAAATTCAGATCTTGCCGAATGAATTTTGTTGGATATATTTTTTAATTTAAAATATTTAATGATATTTAAAAGATAAAAATCACTTATTATACAAATTAATATTTTTGACTGTTGGTGCTTGATGAAAATTGATTTTAAATTCCAAATTATTTAAAACTGGTAAACTTCCATATATGAGATCACTCTTAGCGACCCGGGTTTCGCTTTTCGACATCTTCAGGCTACATTATATGTGGGCAGAGAGCGAACATATAACATACTACGTAGTATGTTGTATGTATTAATTTAGAACTTATGTTAATGTTATGAACTGTTAGTTTCAAATTTTCTAAAAGCAAGTTATTGTTATGAAACCAAATTTAAATCATTAATTATAATAAACTTATGTTTCATATTTTATTTTTAACTTTATTTGTACTGTAAACTTAACTAGTTTTGTTTTCTCGATAAAGTTTCTATAAAATAATTCGATCCATATATTTTCTAAGTATATATTATAAATATGTTATTTTCAATACTTTTCTTCTCTCTTATCGTTCCATTAAATATAAAATACTAACACTTAACCTTTTAAGCCTCCAATTTTGTAGTTTATTTATTAATATTCATTGCTTTTAGCGTATGTGTATAGTGTGTTGTAATATAGGTCAGATTTAAGTGGAATATTTGTACGTCCAGGAAGTATCGTGAAGGCAAAGGGTTACCAGCGGATGTATGGATGAGGAAAAAAGCCCCGCTTTAGTAAAGGATTTGCAGGTAGCCGTCATAGGGAAAGCAGTGAAGAGTGAGAGGGTGGAGGTGGAAAGCTCTTGCGGTCGCCAGGGCACATCATTAGCGGGCCGCGTGGAGCGAGCAGTGACCGCAGCTCACAGCGGACCGTAAATCTGTACACCTCATTCACTTGAAGTCTGATAAAGCTACATTTAAACAATTCCTTTCAGTTATATATCAGTATTTGTATTTAAATGGTAATTATTAAAATAATTTGAGTAAATTATGCATATCGTTAGCCATACGATGACAAGCATTTCTTTAAATGAAAATATACATTATTGTACTCCAAAATGTATTTTATATGGCCATCAATATGTATTCAATACATACATAATGATAATACTAATACTAAATTAAGCGTCGATTCGTTGAGATGCGTTTGGTTAATTCTATTTAAACCATGTTTAAAATGTTGGTGAATTTATATGCAGTCAAATGAGAATTCAAAACCAGCCTCGAGAAATTTACATGTACCATTTTAAGTCATAAGAACCAATACACAGTTTAAAGTATGTAACATTAGATTTAAACTAAATTATATAATTGAACGGTGCAATTTATGAAATTCATTCAAAACAAAAAGCTAGTGTTTAATAAAATTAACAATAATTTTAATAACACCGGAAAATCTGAAAAAAAACTAAAAAAATATGGTAATGATGCTTAAGCGTGACAGTACTGGGATGTGTGAACGAGTCTTTGAATCTGTATGCCTCATTCACGTGAAGGCTCATTATCGCTCCGCACGTGCGCGTTGTTATTTTGCGGTGGCATTCGAAACAATACATGGAAAGCATTTTTTGTTGTTTTCGCTGAGTAAAAGAGTCGGAAGCACAAATAAAAGCTCTTGCATTAGACGCAGTTTGAAAACTTTAATGTACTCCGAATTGAAACTAGGTCGTAACTTTAAGCATCATACATTAACAATACATCGATTAATAGAATAAGCACTATGTACTTTCCATACTCAAAAATTCATTCTGCATTCATATGACGTAATGTTGTCATGTTTTGGTGAGATCATTTTTTAATCATTTTCACTGAAAATACACATGATTAAAGTGAAATATATCGATTGTAGAAAGAAAAAAAAAGTAACGCTCAGTTTTTTCGAATTTTTTTTTTGTTGTGTAATCACAATCACAATGAATACACGTTCTATAACAAAAACATACGTTATAAATATCGAATTAATATAAAAATTAAATTTTAAAGTTTGAAAAAAAGGACGGCCTATGAATTTTCGAACAGGAAAAAGGAATCCCGCCATATCATTTATATAAATTAGTTATTCTTAAAAACGTATTAAATCAATATCATATTGGGTAAGTAAACCATTAGTTCTTATCTTCGTATATTTCAAATTTATGTCTATTTAATGTTTTGAATTTCGTCTAAAAAATATTGAATATACATTTTTTTTTTGTACATTTTATAAAATGTGTTCCACGTGGGTTACGTCCTTTTACCTTCATACAGTCGATATGACAATGCAGTTTCAAAATGCCAGTGTTACCTCAGACAACAAAATATTAAATTAATTGAATATCATTCATTATATCGATGTGAAAATACTCTATATACACAAATAGTCTTCAATAATCCCATACACGTAATTGTCTATAATATGCTACGTGACTTCAGTGACTGTTTTACAATGATTAACTGATTGCTGTATTATTTTTAAATAAATTTACCCCTTAATCTTTTAAATAAGTATATATGAAAATGGTTTTAAATTCGTTTCGATAAATTATTTATAGCGATAATTTCAGCATTTATTATTTATTTTCGTTGACTGTTATCGTAATCTTGAATATGTGAAACTAACGAACATATATTTGTTTGATTAATTTTACCGTAGTAATATAACTATTTATATTTTATATAGTTAATGAACTTTAGAAGCACGTCTCAAATTAATATTGTAAACAATACTTGTACTTCATACATAGTAAATATAGTTTTCCTAAATTTCCGAAAATTGTATATGCTCCTTAAACCCTCCATATCATGAAATGCGAATCTATATTAGTTTGGGTATATGAAATATGAAACTAACCATATTCGGTATTCATATTTAAACAAACCTTTCATCCTTTTACAAAATTGGGAATAAAATATTTTCGTTAAACAATTAAATTTTACATATTGTTAAATTTCGGTGGAGAGCAATTATGTTGAGATAATTGTATGAGTTATAGAGATAGAATTTCAACAAAATATATTTTACGCCCAGATTAATTTCATAATAAAAAGTTGGATGATAGCATAATTTAATAGTAAATATAATTTAAAAATCATTTTATGATTTAATATCAAATTCTTTACCTGCATATTTCCGTTGTACTAAAACTTGTTTTGTACCAAAAAGGTTGGTCAACAGTGACCGATGTACATTTTAACAAATATATAAATTATCAAATATTTTAAAACACTATTTGTTTGCTTTTTAACAAAAAACGCCATAAAAAATACGCTATGGAGTGTATACTTCCTAAGCTTTAGCTATGCACGATTTTGAATATGTATATTTAATAAAAAAATTACCACAATTTTACAAAATATTTAAAAATAATATCTTTTTTTATAGTTTTATCTAACTTATTCAACCCTCAGTCTAGTATATGTAATACGAACGACATTTCTTTTCCCTTGAAAATGGTAATAGACATATATTGTCACTAGTTGTTTTATTAATTTGGTTTAAATTTTAAAAAAGGCCATACTAATCGTTCGTTAATTGTTTTCATTTATTTTAAAAACTATATTTTATTTCAAAATATTTTTGTTGCTTTATTACTTTAAATAGAGATTATGAAATATATCATAAATATAAATATGAGGTGTAAAACTCGTATATAGTAAAAACGGTCGCTATAGTTCCTAAAAGCTTTTTAAGGAATTAAATATTACATTGCAATTCAATTAAATACCAAGCAATAGAAAAATCAACTTTCATATATAATTCTCTAACATACACAAGATTTAAATTGTGTTAAAGATTAAGAACTATCAGTCGGTTGTAGAAGAATTTCACTTGAATTACTATTGAGTTGTTTTTTTTTTATTTTATTAAGCGATTGCAAGATATTTTTCTTTATACAAAGAGCTTTCTTTCATTAATTAATACACTGTAATAGAGAAAATACGTTTTTAAGCCCACCCAACGATATATCCAAGAGCGTATCTGGTGTCGGTAGTAAAGGGGATTGAAAAAATGCGCTTGGTGCACTGTAGGCGGCATTTTTCAGGAACAAAGCGTAATAGAAAATCTGAAGTACACAACTTACTGCTATAGCTGTATCTATTTTACAGAATAGCAAAAAAAACTGCTTCATTTGTACATAAAAGATTTATTTGTCTTTCGAGCTTTTGGCTTATTATCCTTTCTTTCTTTGTATGTATCCTGTTTTTGAATTATCCATTTTAAGTGTTGCCTTATTTCACGAATAAAAATTGTGAAGAAAAAATGAAATAAAAGAATTATATTATTATTTTTTTTTCCTTGATTCCGTTTTCTATTGAAAAAATAACGAGGATTTAGCTAGTAGAAATGTTAAGGCTTTATTTAAGAAAAAAATCAGAATATGAATGTTTCCTTTCTCATATTATTTGTTTTATATGGAAACAAAAAAAAAGAAATAATTCTTCTTCTTCAATGCAATTTTCTCGCTGAAACAAGATACATTAATACATGAAGATTTAATTTAACAATTTCATTAAATATGTTTTTTACATTTTTGTAGGATATCAAGAATGGATTGTGTAATCAAAAATTCAAATAACATGTGTTAACCAAACTTTATTTTGTTTTATTAGCTTTTATGTATGCGATATATTTTAATTTCCTTTTTAATTGTTTGAAAATTAATGACATTATTCATATTTTAATGTGGTATATTAATTATGATAATGATGTTACAACTGGAATATTATTAAAAAACGAAATCGATAGATGTTTTAAATCGTTATTTAAAAGTGAGACATTTGAATATTTTTTTGATGTATACCATGTATAATATTATATATTCACCGTGAAAGGGAAGTATATGTATATCCACAACATAAATACGTCTTGACAGATTATTCTTCACAATAATTGTTTGTCAGATAAATACTATCCCAATGGGAATCTAGTCCTGCATTTTACAGATTTTTAAAGGCCGACAGATGTGGAATCGACCCCGCATTCCCAAGATTGCAAGGCACGCACGCTACCAACTACGCTACCGGAAACATTTGATTTAGTTTTATTTTTCACTGGCCGACAACTGAAAAACACCGTTTTTGTTATTAATGTGTAATAGAGTATTTTGAAATTTAAAATAATATATAAAAATAGAGTAATCCTTTGTCATGTATCGGATTGAATAAATCGCCAAGTTTATCACTCGCGACTGAGTCATGATTGTCGCAAAAATCGATTTGAAAGAAGCAACCATCCAGACCATAAAATAAGGTTTTGCCATGCTAATCAATTTATGTAGGTAAGTCACGTGAAACGCACAAGGATTCAAAAGGCCGCAATAAACTGCGCCAAAGCAAAATAGGTCAGGTTTATTTCGATGAAAACTGTATAATATGTCTGACGAAAAACAAAACCAATCCCATACCGATTTGGTTTTAGAAACGGGAATATATTGTACATTACTCACAATTGCTTATTTTTCAATCTCTAAATAGTAGGTTGTAAATATTTTTCATCAACATGAACACGAAATATATCGAAAGATTTATTTCTGAAAAGATTCTTTATTCAAAAATATTTTATTTTCTAGTTTTTCAAGAACACAAAACAATAATATGAATTTTCCTTTCATAATCTTTTTTTTTTTTGAAATTTATACTAAGTAAAATGAAAATTTTCGAAAATAATACAAATAATTTTTTTCCAAGAATACTGGACTGTATGCCCACTGGATTGAGCAATTGTCTGCCAAAAAATCCTCGTAAAAAATAATTTGTCAAAACATGTCTTCACATTACAAAGATCCATATACTCTTCTTTGGAAGTGGATATCGTCACACTACGTTGATGCATATGCTCCACCTTGGTAGCGAATATGGTAAAACAATATTATATCAGGACACCATAAATTATTTCACTCTGAAGACGTCCGTTACATAAAATTACATGTAGTCAAATTTGTTTATTGGGAATTTTATGGCACACTTGATCGTGGTAAGAAGTATTCGTAAAGAAATGTTGAGTATAAATATTTCTAATGTAATGATTAAAAATGAAAGAAGTTTCTTATTTTAGCACTTTTAAATTAAATTTAGGTGTAAATTGAAGATTGAGTATGAGTTAATATCTGTATATTTGAACTGAGGTAATCAAATTTCAACTAATTACTTGAAATATTTTCACTTTGTATTGTAATCAATTTAAACAAAATAAATAACTTTAAATATGCATAAATGGTTACCGGATAAGAAGAATTATGAACTAATAAGCTATTGTCATAAAAATATCCCTTAGAATAAGTTTTTCCATCCTTTAGACACTCATTTTTACAATGTTGCGATCCATACACTAAACATTCGAAGAGGCCACAGAGAAAAAAATGATGATTAATAGACTTGCTTTCCCCTCCCCCACCCGCCACGTCTCCACACCTGTTATGTGAGCGTATAATGTGGCGTAAAGAACGTAAGGCACTCTTCATAAGTGCCAGAACTATCTCAGGAGCAGTTTTCCAAGACCTTGGTTGGCGTGCACTAGAGTATGCATGATTCTTATTCTAACTAATTATACCCTCCTAATATCTAACCTTTTCGTTTGCAGTAAGATTTTACAAATTTTTAAAAGCTAGAAAATTATACAAATGGTCGAACCGACTTGAGAAGCTCTTCCCTTTTACCCGACATATAGGGAAACTCCCAGAGGATGTGATTGGCATCCTGCATTTCACCACATAAGCAAGTAGGAGATTCTATAAGGCCAAGCTGATTAATAGACTATGGAAATTGTGAATATTGATAGTATGAATCCAACGAGCCAAAAAATAGGTACTTTAAAAATTAAAATTTGACAGTGAAGTGAGATGGATTTGAAATATCTCAAGGTACATGTTGGTAATACAGATTGTTTTCATTCAAAAATAAAATATCATAAAAATTGATAAATTAATGAATCAATTTTCCATTTGTAGCTTTGTGGAATCACCAATATATAAAAAAATAACAAAATAAGTAACTGTCATTGAATATTTTGTTATTGTATTTTACTATCTCAAAATATTATAATAAAATGGAAATAAATATTTATCTAACATTTGTAAACACTGCTTTTATATTTGCTAGTCATGCCATCCATGTTGTTTTATAATAAAAAATAATGTTAGATTGTTTTTTTTATGTGTTTTGTAGGAAAAAAATATTAATAGAATGAAAAGGTAAAACAATGTGTCAATAGAAACTGAAAACTTTATTTATCTTAGACATTTGATGGATAAAATATGACTGGATTTAATATTATGAACGTAGTTGTGTATCAAAACATATTATTATATTAAAATCGTTAAAAGAAAAAACCGATGCCCAAAGTTATTAGATTATACCATCTTTAAAACATTTTTTGATTGAGTACAGATTTCTGACTATAAATTTTGAAAACAACTTCTTTTATATAGGTTTATTTTTATTTGTTGTAAACATCCATACAATGTAGCTGGAAGAATATGTGAAGACCAATAATGACTTCCACTTTTCATAGTATATATAATTAAAGTGTTGATAAATTATGATTTAACTGTTAATAAGATAATTTTTAGTTCACAGACATAAATTATATTATTATATAGTCCAATAATTGAACTGAATTAGATATTGCAGGTTTGAAAACTACTTTGTGTCCAACAAAACGTCAATATTTAACCTGGAATTTTATATTTTTTTAAATACGTTTGCTCTTAACATGGAGCATATGGATCTACACAGTGTGAAGTTATCTACTCTGAAATTAAAGTATGTGGATCTCCGCAATGTGAAGACATCATGTCAGATTATTTTTCATGAGAATTATTTGTCAGACAATTATTCAACCCAATGGGCATCCAGTCCTGTATTTTCCGGATTTTTTAAATCTGAAAAATAGGCAATCGAACCCGCATTCCCCGGATCGCTAGGCACGCACGCTACCATCTACGCTACCGGGGAGACTAATCTTAAATTAAAGTTATCAATAACTGTGTTAATAATATTACATATTTAACAGTATGAAAACTATTTTAAAAACAGTGAAATTTAAGCTGCTAATACAATTTTAATATCAGTAAATACATCTACCAAAATTTAATTAAGTTTTGTTAGTTATAACAATGCTTATAAATTTAAAAAGGTTTTTTTGTATACCACGTTTGCTCCCAACTTGAAACATATGACACAGTGTGAATATATCCCCTCCGAAAGAGGAGTATATGGATCTCCGCAATGTGAAGACGACTTGACAAATTATTTTTAAATATATGATTTTTTCACAATGGTATACCATCTTTCTGTGTAAGAGCCCATTTTTTTTTACTTTTTGAAATATATTTCTCTATTGATATTTTTGTGATAAATTACTTTAAAAAACCATTAATACATGAAATAGATGATTCTATACAAAATAAGTTTTAAAATATTTTTCTAATTTTGATAAAATTATTTTGAAAATATTAAATATAAACATAAATATCACAATGCTCAACGTTTCTTCGAACAGCTGTCTCTACCAAAAATACCCGCTATATCAAGTGAATTTCGTTAATTTACTTTAAAGCGAAAATAAGGTTACATACTAATTTAAAGCTAGACAGTCCGTTGACACTGGCGCAAAAATTCGCGATAGCAAAAAGATTAATGATTCTAGACAACGAGGCATTTCGTCGCAATTAAAAGCGACTCTGTCCTTTGAGTAAAAATCCCTTTCTACTTTAAAGTAATATCTACTGTCAACATGTTTTCCTCGTAGATTAAATATTTTCCATACAAGCCTACTACCCTTACAACAGATGTTCACATAATAGCCGCTTGCTTTTTAAGCGCTTATTTTCATAAAAAATATATTACACCGAATGATTCGACATAATAAAATGGTACACGACGACGATGTTTACCATGCAATTATAGTTTTTAACGGCGATATAATATTTAATTAATCGTAGTTCAGTAAAACAACAATAACTTTCATCTATTAAAGACGTTTTCACATAAACATTTATCAACATGATCAAAATTCGCGAATCCTCATTTGCCATTTAATATAATATATAGTTCCGATAATAATTAATTAGAAAAATGTGTTTTTCTTTTTATGCCATTTTCGATTCTTAAGTGGAAAATTTTCCCTTACGTGATACTTCTAGAATTTGATTTGCATCGTCCCAGAATATCTCTATATTCCACATTGGATGGTATCCGACGTTCTTGGAAGACATCAGAATCTTGCTAATTAGAGGAAAAAGTAAGTTTTCTATAAAGCTATTTATTAGTTATCATCATAATTATAATGTATAGTTTGGGAAACTATAGTGTATATTGTGTTGTGATTATTAATTCAAAGGTTGTCTTTATATATGCCATTATATTAGAGAGGAATGCACAAAAAAAATTACAAAATATTATGATTTTCATATAAAAATACGAATAACTAATAACTGTTTTTTTTTAAATATAGCAGTATAACGATATAATCGGTATAGCACTGGACCTTGACGAGCAAGGGACAAATCATCGAGAGGGTCGATGGATTCAGATACCTTGGGGTTTCCTATAAAGAGTTCGTTGTTCGTTATTCGCCTTCCGATGGCACATTTAATTCAATGCGGGCTGTCTAGGTGGCGCGGCAGTACTAAGTATAAGTTCAGAGCATGCATACTGCCAGGGCTGCTATACGGTAGCGCACCATATAACCTACAAAATACCGTATACTGTGCTTTGAGAACAGATTAACAGATATTCTGTACTAGAAGTGAGGTGAAATGACTTCATTAGGAACACGGAGATAAGGGAGTGGACGGGGCACCGTCCTGTTACCTTAAAAGTCTTGCAGCGGTGCTGAAATTACCTAGAACACGTAATTTGAATGCCCCCAGAAAACCTGAGTCTTAAGTGTCTATTATTCCAATCGATGGGATTCCAACGTACTTGAAGACTGGTAGTTATCATCAATAGGACGTACTCGGCGGAACTAAGATATGCGGTCATGCCAGGCAGGATGCATAGCGGGTGGCGGGTGACAAGAATTACTGAAAGCGCCACGTGGCAGCCATATGCTCCGTAAAGGAAGCGGATATGGTAGAAGAAAAAAATAACGGTATTTAATGATATTTAGTCAGTATTATTAAACTAAATAATTTTCAAATTATTTCAAATAATTACTTAACTCAATTGATATTGGCATGTTTTTATTGACTGTAAACATAATTTTGAATTAAAGGGAAATCGCCAGTTGAAATATTTTTTCGTTTATTATTCCTAAAATTTAAAACACTTATGCTAACGTACCATGACATTAAAATTCCATAGTAATAAGAAAATTTTGTTATCACCAATTAGAACCAAATTATTTTTAAATTTAATAATTGTGTTAAGTTTTTTTTTAAATTGGTGTATAAGACAGTCTAGAAAAATGGGTCAGATCAGGACAAATTGAAACGCAATTAATATCTTTTGAACTTGTGCTTAAATTTAGATGGTAGTTGTACTTTAAAATAATATAACGTATAATTTTTTTACAAAGCTGAATATTCTCTCAAAATTGTGGTTGGATCGCCCGGTGTAATAAAGCAAACACAATTCTGTCTGGAAATTTGCTTTTTACGCAGCGAATAAATACAAACAGCGAAGAAATACACTGTGGCGTGTTTTTTTGTATAAAAATTTTAGTGGAAAAGTGTACTTTCATCGAAGCATTATGCAAAGATTTTAACGAAATGGAAAACGAAACTTATTTATGAAAATTATAACGGTGGAAAGAACAACAGTTATTAGCAAAGCAGAGCTCGCCAACTGTAAAAAATATTGCGAAAGTTAGTCCGTACTTCAAAAGAGTTCTTATGTTCGCTTTGTTTCTTAACATAATATCGATACGAACACAAACTCAAAAAATTATTATTTTCAATACACGATGTAATCGTATCTTAAAATATCTAAATTAAACCCTGTGCCTTAAAGTCATCTGGTAAACATAATTAATTATGATTAAGTCACTGTTGTTTTTATTTGAAATTAAGTTCGAATGCGAAGAAGAAAATTAACATTTATTTCTCACAGAATTATATTTATAGCAATAAAATTTACATAGGTACATGCAGAAAACTGAATTTAAAATATTTTTTTTCAATCATATGTTCCTATTATATGTGGATATTCGGTGTGGGTGTTTTCAAATTTCAGTTTCTTTGTCATTTTTTGCTTAAAAGCTGGTGACAGTTGAACCGTATATATAACACAGCTTGTCAGTTGTATCAAAATATAAAATTGAAAAGCTTTTGAATAGTTAATATAAAAATGTATAATATCGATGACCACGTGTTAGACAATAGCGATCAAACCAAAACAAAAATCACTTTTTGAAAGTCTATTGAAAATTTAAATTTCTTTTTTTTTTTTTGCGGTTTTTGAATAAGTTTTTGTTTATTCTTGAGAATACTAATATAAAACAGCTCTATCATAAATTACAGTAAAAAGTTGAAAGGAAAAAAAATAACAATTCTACCACAATTGATCTTTTAAAATTTGTAAAACTTTTTTAAGACAAAAAGATTTTTTTAGTAAAATATGAAAAGTACTATAAAATGATTGATTTTATTATTATTTAAAAAGCTCACATGGTATTATCATAAATAAATCAACCAATCAGTCGTCACAAAGTTGTATTATACTATCACATATATAGTAAATAGAAAAGAAGTAACATCTTAAGTGGAAACGGTTCCCTGATTAATATTTAAAGTATTTTTATATAAGACATTCAAATTGTATTTGTAAGTGTATTAAAAAAAACTATAAAAGGCTATTGAACAGTATAGTTGATTCAGTTAGTAAATGAGTATTACTTCTTGTGTACAAACAGATGTAATACGCTAATACTCGTTGAGAAAAAATCTTCTGTCTTCGTGTAAAATTAATGAAAGGCTTAAACATCTATGGCAAGCAATTTAATTTAAACACTATACAAATTGTTAGTCTTAATTGAATAGGGCATGTACATTAATTTAGACCAGCCTAGGCAGCTCGACAATGTGGTGGTCTTTATTTTGTATTTATAAACGAATTTGAAACCCAGCCATATCCGTAATTAAAATTTATTGAAATTTTAGTTTCATTATTCACATAAAAGCCTTTTCCTCGTTTCGTGCCATGGGATAGTTAAAATCTTACCATACGATATCTATGCAAATTCCAAATTTAGAGCCTTATTTATCGTTGTGTTTTCATTCAGTTTTAGTTGTTTAATTAAATTTGTTTTGAATGTTTATTTGAAACAAATAAGTTATAAGTATAAATATATTTAGAATATTGAGTAAATACTATAGTATTTCAAATTCACTTTTGACACTTAAAACTTGTAAGGTTACAGTACGTAGATGTAAGTCATATATTATCAGGAGTTGAATTTGATAATATCATTTGGATATGAGGAGTGGTATTTTGATTTTATATCGAGTCCAATAAAAAGATTTTTTACTTTTATTAAACTAAAGCTATTGAACAGCATATCAAAAGGAGTGTATTGCAATTTTTGTGATTGTCCCTTACAAAAGCATGTATTTTGGCTACAAAAATGTTAGTCTGCAGTAGAATTGGATGAGAGGGAGAGCGGTATTGTCATATCATTCGTGGAACTCGAGTAGTAAGTACAGTAGATCAGAACAATTCACATTTAAAATTTAAGTAGATATTTCTCAATATTAATAATTATGTGCATAATCTAACCTCGACTTTAGATGACAATGCTCTAAGACTTGAAGTTTTCAGGGTGATTAAAAAATACGATCACGCGTATAACATGTTCTACCCAACAGCGTTTGAAATTTCTAAAAGTTTTTTTTTTACTATGATTATTTAACATTGACTTTACACAACAACTAAGAGATGTGTATACATTATGACACATCTTAGCCTAGCATCCTAGCCTAGCATCCTAGCCTAGCATCCAAGGAATGTAGATTCGATTCTCAAATCTGCCGGATTTTTAAAATCTGAGTACCCATTAGGTTGAGCCCGACAAATAATTTTCGTAGAAAATAATCTTAATATTAAATTGCAAGGATACATTTTCAGAGTGGACATGTTCACACTGTATAGATTCATCTGATACACCTTCGGAGTAAACATAGTTTTAATATATATATACTAACGTAATTTGTAATAAGTCCCGGGACATTGCCGTTGACTACTCTAGATAACTTTTTGATATTTGACTTCCATGATACATCTGATCAAAACCGGATGTAAAAACGAAATGAATGGACAAATTTAGCAGGCTAAGTGATATCATTGAAACTGAAAAAAATGTGACAGATATCAAAAATTCACTATATGATATTTTTAGATATTATTTAATATATTGCGCCTCTAAACGGGTTGTACTTATTGCCTGAAAAGATGAATTTCAAGCGTCGTTCGAAGCGTGAGAGAATGCGGAGTCCTGATAGATCGCACTTCCGTGACTGGATGTAGTGGAAAGAGACATGCTCGTCTTTGAAAACTGGCACAATACGATGTAAAATGGAGATTAGTTGAAGAAATATCCTAACAAAATGATTCATCGCAGACGAGAGATATTAAAAAGATGTTTTTGTACTATAAAAATGTAATTAAATATTACGTTGTTTCATTATAAATTTAACGAACCTACTTTTCAGTAATTTCCTTTTTTTATGATACTTTAATATTATATAGTCTAAAATATAATATCAAAATATAAATACGTTAAGTCGCATAATATAAAAAACAAGACGGCAATTAAAAAAGGTGTTGCGTAATATCGTTTTAAAAAATATTTGATATTTTTACCTCCTGAAAATCTACGCTCAAAAATACAATGTACAAAAACTTATTTTTAGGAAATACCGTGTAAAAAAAAGCTTATGCAAAATGAATATTCTTGCCTAGTATAAAAGTATGATTACGTTTATAAAATATATTTTATTAATAAACACGTTGAGAAACATAAAAAGTCTCACATAATTTCTTTTTTTTTGTGTAATTAAACTTAAATATTAATATTAAAAACAATAAATTTTACTATATCTAAATAGGCCATTTAAAAGTGGTAAAGAGATTGTTTGATTCTTTATGAAGTCTTATCAGCATAAAAAGGTGAAAAAAGTTGACATTTTTAATCCGTTTTCACACTTGGCATACTCAATCTTTGCGATTAGACCTGAAATAAAGCGTAGACTTGTATAAATATTTCTTTTTAATGCATTTTTTCTTCAGTGTTGTATGCAAATTAATTAATTCGTCCGTTTAAACTAATTTATATTTAGATATTAAAATAAAAAAGTGCTATTTAGATAACAAATTGAAAATAAATATGTG
The DNA here is from genome assembly GCA_022683975.1 of Rhyacophila evoluta. NCBI lineage: Eukaryota > Metazoa > Arthropoda > Insecta > Trichoptera > Rhyacophilidae > Rhyacophila > Rhyacophila evoluta. The sequence goes on along the minus strand of JAGVSQ010001054.1, from coordinate 2,707 downwards.
TTTATAAGTTTAATTATTTCAGTGCTTGGTAATTTATTTACATATATTTTATTTGAAATAAAAAAAATCTTTTCTTAGCTCTTCAATATCTACCACATCACTAAATCCGTATTCCAGTTGTGTACCGTTGTAATGAACGTGAAGTATCCATGCTAGCTAAGAGCACGCATGGCAAGCGACAGATCTCACAAGGTTTATATTTTGACACATTCCTATCTTCATTCAGCTTCGATAAACTAAGCCTTTTCCCCCGTGATATTGCATTTGCTTAAAATTGTATCAAAGTTAAGCAAATTGAAATGCCTGAATTTAATTAACTGATGCACGAACATGAAAAGCTCTTTAACTTTAAGCCAACTAAACTTAATTTACTAATAAAAATCACGTAAACTTGAAAAAAAAATCATTCATCCTTATTATACAGCAGTATCAAAGACTCTTCACTTTCTTGAAAGAAACTTTACGTCTGTCACAGTATATTATACGCTTAATAGAAAGAATATATCGACTGTGGAAAGAAAAAAAGGACGTAACCCACATATAATTTTTATAGGAGGCACAAAAATGTTCATTGAGTGATTTTGAGCTAAAGTCAAAACATGGCGTAGGCGCAACCTTAAAGTACACGAAGGCTCAAAATGGTATATTATTTACTCAATATAATATTAATTTAACAATTAATTAAAGAAAAATTAGTAAAATTGATAAGGTGCAAGCTCTTTCTCCTAGTCGCTAATTTTACAGACCAGCCTTTTTTCAGTCTTTAAGGCTGAATTTAAGCATTGATTCAGCATTTTAAGCTTACGTTCTTTTGATAGAATATGTATTAAGTTGTATGTATTCATATTATTGAATATAAGCTATTTTGAGAAATTAAAGGTTTTTCCTTTTAACCTCTCCACAGTCGATATGCTACGTATTTGGATGAATTACAAAGCCATAGATGGCAAGGAACGTGCTTATGAAACAAAGTACTAGATACATACATATTTATAAAGATATGCATATAAAATGACCCTTTTCAATTGATTAATACTATCAGCTTATTTTTAGTTTTTCATGAGTTATTATTACGAATCCTGAATATGGTTTTGATGGTAATGGCCATCTGAAAAATTTAGGACAAAATAAACTTGCATAATGCTTTTGGAATAATAATATATTGTACTGTCCATTCAAAGTGTACTTAGAAAATGTAAATCATCAAAGTAAACAACTGAATAGTCTAAAGTTTCCTAATATTTCGATTTTATAGCTGATTAAACAGAGCTTCGACTCCTTCGGCAGCAGCCATACATTGTTATTTTGATGCCTTAGAAACTATAAATTACGTTGTCATTGGTTGTTTCCGGACCGTCAAGCTTGACCATAACAGTCTATGTTTATACAATATACTATTTAATATCGGTTCTTCAGTTCAACGCTGTATACCGATAACCGATAAGTTATAAATGTTGAGGAGACACTGATTTGTCAGTCAAAATCAAAAACAATTAAGGAATTATTTTGAGAATACAAGTTTTCAAGTCGCATTAAAATTATTTATACGGCTGTGAGCTTCAATTTAAAGCTTTAGAAAGCTCCGCAAAGTCATTATTTGTTATTGAATTTGACAAAATAAATTTATTTCGTATTCAATTAATTTTTCATTTATTATTTGTTCATGTAAAATTATCTTGAATAAATTATCTTGTTTTGGTCACTCCTAAAACTGTATCGTTTGCTTCAAACTGGTCATTTAAAAAAGTGAAGACCTAAATAGACACCCTCAGTTTAAGTAAGTTATTGGCACTTTATTTCTAATTCAATCATTAAAATATTGATAATCGTAACATTATAGAAATTAATAGTAATAGAGACACCAAGGATTTTACGGTTTGCAGTTTTTTATGTGTATTCATCAGATCTGCACAGTTGCATTTCTTGTATTACTATTGTTTTCTTTGTAGAAAATAAATAATAATCAATGGTTTCTACAGTAGTTTTTATCAATCTTAAAAAAAATGAGATAATATCATGGTAATTATCTTATTATGGTTTACTCGAAAACTAAATTTGCTAAGTGGAAAATAACTATTGTAATTTATTTTTCACGAGCTTTTACTTCATATTATATGTGTATAAAAATATGTTGTGTATTATATTTTGTTTTAGTGTCGCAAAATATAGTTTAACACATATATATTGTACTTTTGTCTTATGGACGACCGTGTACTGCCCATGGGTTGTAAAAATGTGGCCCGTGGGAGTTTTCCGAACCGCCATTATTTGTACGTTAAGCTAAAATAGTGAGAAAAACCGTCTGTACTACAAAACTATCAGTGTTTGATCGCACATACTATCATATATAGTTATTTTTAGTTTCCAAAGCCATATATGATACACATCACAAATGCCATAACTTTGAATCTACGTCAGTTAGTAATACAATTAAAATACGAAATTCATACATGTATAAAAGTAAAGTGAATTTTAGAGAAAGTACGTATAGTTGATGTATTATATTATAAATATAAGCGAGATTCAGATCAGAGTGTATGAAAAGTTGTATGTTAGACATATTAGCGAGAGATCATATCAGTCAATTGTTATATAATATTTAAAGGATAGCTATGATTAATACAAGAAAAACATTCAATATTCAATATCAAAGTCTCCCCGGTTAGCGCAGTTGGTAGCGTGCGCGACTAGCAATCCGGGGAATGCG